>NDGM011138367.1:0-11099 GCA_002564305.1 Octomys mimax | reverse complement strand
TTTTTTTTCTTTTTTACAAAACGTATTTTCTTAAAATGAAAATAATTATATTGATCTCTACCAATTCTAAACAGATATCCCGATGTCTGAAAAAATGTAAAAGACTCTTGAATTTATAAAGGAAAAGATATAAACCAAAATATATAAGTATCATCATGCCGTTTTCCCCTCTTCTGTAGGGACCTATCCATGTTTGTATATAACATGGCAGTTGTTTTATTTAGTGGAGTTTTCATATAATTTTTTTTCTTCCATGAAGTGGATAGCAGGATTGAATTTGGGGAAATACTGAAATAACTTGAAACTAATATGAGGGCTGCATTTCCTAGGTATTACTCTCGGCTAGTAGAAGCATGGAATGGCCATGAGCTTTTTGCCATTACTTTTGCCATTATTCCTGGACTGTCGCCCATCCAAAATAGGCTGGTGGTAACTAGATTATAGTGTTTTGTTTTGTTTAACAATTAGAACCAAGGTCCTCCAACAAGAGGGGTAGAGTTCCCTGTTCAGCATACAGGAAGCTGGAAACAAAAACACAGCATCTGGGTTTGTGTGCTCTGTTGAAATAGAACAAGAAAATTATCTTTTGGCTTACTGCAAGTATACATGGATAAAATTGAATAATGCGTCTGTTGCCTACCTAGGACACTCAAAAAGCAGCCCAGCCTCAACTAGAAAATGATTCAGATGCCAAGGATAAAACATTTAAATCTATTCTGAAATTTCCTATCAACTCTACAAATTCAAGTAAGAATTTTTTATTTATAGAGCATTTGATATAAGTACTTTGTCAATATCTATAACTACAAAGTAAAAATCAAAATAATTTAGTATTTAAACAATTTTGGTACAGGTTAAAACATACACATATGGCAACCTGATATTACAAGTTGTACTAACATTTTAATTTAATGGTATGTGGAGTCAATAAGTAGATTTTACCCAAACTCAAGCATTTTGATTTTTTTAAATATAAAATAAGGAGACAGGCAACAAGGAACTTTTACAGCAGAAAATGAGGCCTTCTATGTGACCCCCAATTTCTTTTAGGAACAGTCTCTATTGAAAGTGGATCTCTGATTGAATCAGCTGCTGCCTTCGCATCCCAACCATCACGAAAATGCTTGCTGGAGAAAATTGATGTTGTAACAGGAGAAGAAGAAGAACACAACGTGTTAAAGGTCTGTAGGTTGCGTATTGCTCTTTCTGGTAGCACTTACACATATAGAATAAAGTAACCATCAGAAGGGACAGCTTTAAAAATGCTGACAAATAATTTTCAGGAAGACTAAGTGCTCAAATAAAAATGTTGGAGGCTTACAATACTTACACCATTAAGCTATTATCTTCTTACATTTGCATGCACAATTTGCAGGAAAGTGGGTTGTTGGGTTTACAACCATTCCAAGCATCCCATCTTAAAATAATTTCAAATGTATACTTTATACTTTCCACAATTGCTTTTATAATTAGTGCTATTATCACATGATCGATGAACTCCTACTTACACTGAAGGTTTTTTAATATTTGTAACATGACTTGTTTTCAGTTTAAGATAAGATTTCTATTCCTTTTAAAATGTTTAGAATTTAGTATAAATCAAGTTTCATAAATGTACTCTAGTGTCATATTTGAGTGCTGAGTGGAATCAGTGTATCATAACTTATATTTTTTCAACAAGTCCGGGATTTTCTTTATCTTTCTCCATCTGATTTTCTCTTGAACTCTTCCACTCACATCCTCCATGATCTAAGGATATTTTTACTCTAAGTAGAGGTATCTCAAAGCATAATCCTTGGATTAGATAAGTTCAAGCCTTATTGAATTAATTGCTAGGTATGAAGTGCAGGAATGCCAGGGCTTTTAACTGGCTGTCTATGTTATTCTTGTACACAGGAGTAGTTGAGAACCACTGTCAATTATTAAATTATAAGAGGAGACCTTCTGGTATCACATCATAGTTTCCCAAGTTTTCATGCTATGTGTAAATTTTAAGCATGCAAATATCTCCATGATTCCCTTACTTTCAAATAAAATTATGCGGCATAAACAAGACTAAGTTTAATGTAAAATTTGGTGTATACAAAAGCACATTAAGTGAAAAAGGAAGTATGTATAGTATTCTACCATTTATAAAGAAGAATATAAATGGGAAGGATAAATAAGATATAATAGAGGTTATCTGTTATGGGGTGGAAATTGGAAGATGAGGAAGAAGGGTAGAGGATATTCTTTACTTTGCATGTCTTTTTATTTTTTACTCAAAAGTTGCATACTCTTAAAAGTTAAATACATTTCAAAAGCTGATTTACAAATAATTAATGAAGATATTCTGGTAAAAGTTCAAAGTACAGCATAGGATAAATTTACTTTGAAAAAAAAAACTTTCTGTACATTTGACATTTTTAAAAATTGTCATTTAGATCAACTGCAAGCTTTTTATACTCAACAAGGCAACACAATCCTGGACTGAAAGGGGCAGAGGAACTTTGAGACTGAATGACACAGCAAGCAGTGACTGTGGGACATTGCAGTCAAGATTAAGTAAGGAACCGTTTTGTAAAGCAAGCCATAATTTCTCAGGGTAAAATTGCTAATATAGGTACATATTGCTTTCTGGACACGTTATAAAATACATCAATAAATCAGACTGCTGAAAACAATATTATTTTCAATGTACTTTAGAGGTTTCTCATTTCAGGGTGACTCTCCTGTCAGACTGCATAGGTCCCAGTTCCTGTTCCACCACTAACTAGTGACGTTGAAAAAGTGACCTAATCACCCTCTGCCCTAGTTGTACTACCAAATTAAAATGGGATAACTGTAGTTTGCAAGTTCTTGAACAATTGTGAGAATTCAACAAGATACTATGTAAAACACCTGTGTCAAAGCCCAAAATAACCTTAATATCAGTCAAAGGAATATATTGCAAAGCATCTTGCAAAGTAAATATCCATCTCATAATTTATCTTTGGCCTTCCCCACATGGTGTGGGCCCAGCATCCACAGAAACAGATATGGGGCTGTTGAACCCTGTAGGCAGAGTTGATAAGCTGGAGTTGCTGAAGGATCCAAGAGGTCTAGCATCCAAAAGAACACACTGGGCCATTAAGAATCTCAGACTGAAAGTGAACATAGGCAGAACTGGTACATGAATGCTTTGGCAGGCATTTCTGAGAGGCTGAATTTTTAGGTTACATTAGATGTAGGATCTGGACCCAAGTACATGGTGATTTGTTGGGTTTCAGATACCAAGCTCAAGAAACAGGTAAGGAATAGAATGCAGATTAAAAGAAAAGGAACAACAACAACAAAAGAATCGGAGTAGTGTTTTCAGTTTTGGAATTGATCAGTAGGTTTCCAAATAATGTAAGCAATATTCTCAAGTTAGTACTAGCTGTTCTTTGCTCTGGTTTAATTCTGGAGCCTACCAAAATCATCATCATCATCATCATCATCATCATCATCATCATCATCATCAAAAACAACTCAGAACCAACTTTTTATTATGCAGATAACACATATTTTCTACAGTAGTAAAAAACAGAAAGTATAGATCAAAACAAAAAATAAAATAAGATCACTTGAAGCCTGTCTTCCTGAGATAATCTGTTAACGAGATATCTTCTTATGGATATTGCTCTCTGTATACACGTATGTACACAGATTGCAAAACGTTGTGATCCATAGTGGTACTTTGTTTGGAATCTTGTATTTTCTTTTACACAGTATGTTATTATCATCTTTCCACACCAATGTCTTTCTCCAGTATTCTTTATGGGTTCAGAATATTCTTTTGGGTGACTGTACCATAATTTAATTCCATTTTTGACAGTTAAGGTTTTGTTTCAGTTTTTTCTTTTTCATTTTAAACAATTCTTGGGTAAATATTCTTCAGATTAGTCAGTTTAAGAGGAGTTCTAAAATTTTGCCATTTAAAAATATTAGTTAATAATATAATTATAACACTTAAGCTAATCAATAGCTCTCAACATAATGAACACCAAATATAATTTTTAAACCAAGATGTAGTCTAGTCAAATTACAATTTAATGGTTAAAGCATAGTCTGACAAACTGCAAGATTTACTTTGTTTTCAAAAATGGTGAGTTTCCTGGAAGGCTCAGGAATCAAGAGCTATAGTCTGACATATTCAATCTTCTGCTACAGTTATGCGCAATCAAGGCAGTTTAAGGCTGATCCTCAATAGCAAACTGTGGGCTCAGATGAAGATTCAAAGAGCAAACCACAAAAATTTACAAATAACAGCTACTGATTTCGAAGACTACAGCATCAAAATATTTTTAATTCAGGTAAATGACACATTTCAACGTGGTTTATCTTCCTAACACAGTATATTAGTAGATCTGTATACTTCATTTTTTAAAGAAAGTTGTCATAATAATCTGTACTGTTGGCAAGGAAACTATTCATGTACTATGATTATTTATTGTTTAATGTAAGATCTAAATTGTGAATGGAATTGAGAAATTACCCCAAGATGTAATTAACCGGTACCTAGTCCAAGACATTTGTTGATTATGCCTTTAAGTATGTCAACAGTCTTACTATGCTATAATACTGAAGTGACTAGATTGTCAGGAAGACTCCAGGAGGTCTGCAGATTTGCAAGCCTAATGGCTTATAGTACAAGTTGATATAGAGAAAGCTTTGGGATCACTGGAAAGAATCCAGTGAGAAAATGGAAAAACACAGGAGTAGCAAGTTACAAGGCCAGAAGCAAATTCCAATTCGAAACATGAGTAAATCTCCAAGGTAACAGGAGGGAAGCACAATTTAGCTCATCCAGGCAGCATAAATACTTGACCTCAAATACAAGATCCAGGCACAAGAAAGCTGCCAAGAACAAAGCCCCTCTTCCGTCCCCCTTCAAAAGCTAGGTTTCTCCCCTAGACTGAGACCCAGAGGACTAGAAAAAGCTATCCAGATAATTTAGACAGAATGACAGCACAAGTAAATCAGCTCCACGGTAAAATGGAGAAAAAAGTTGGCGTGTGCCCAGTGTTAAAAACCAAATGATTTAATAACTATACATAAGTGTTCTGTCAGGGGCATGTGACATGATGTTTTAAGATGCTGGGATGAGAGGACGCTTAAACCTTGTTTACCATTTAGAGAGAGAATACTTGATACTTGGCCAGGCCAAATCTCCTGGTTTTAAGTGGCTAAGGCAGTGTGCCAGCAACTGAGACTGACACTGTTAGCTGTGGTTGAACTTCCAGGCTCATCACCAAACCCATGGTGACTTTTTCAACTGTAGGATCTTTACTAGAGATAAGCAACTTGAGTGAAAAGAAAATTGCTCAATATTCCATATTCAGAGATGGTTATTAACATTTTAGTTGAATACTATGTAGACTGAGCATTCTCAATTCAAAAATTTGAAATACAAAATACTCCAAACATTGAGTCTAAAAGCCCAATTATGTCGTTGTAAGTGGAAAATTCTCTACCTGATCTTATGTGACAGGTCTCAGTCCAAACAAAGGTACACTAGAACTATTGTATAAAGTTAACTTTCAGACAGTGTGTGTAAGGTATATACCAAACAAATGCAGGTCCAGGGAGACAGCTTAGTGGCACAGTGCCTGCCTGGCAAGTGCAAGGCTGTGAGCTTGATTCCTGGTACAAAAAAAAAAATCAAAACAAGTAAGTTTCATGTTGTGACTTGAGTCTCATCCCTAAGATATCAAATTATGTATATGTAAATATTCCAAATTCTGAAAAAATATAAATATGTATACATATATTTATACCATACTGTATGTATTATATGGCCCTCAGGCAAGTTTCTTTGCTTCCTTAAATTGATTTACTCACGTGCAAAAATGAAAGAAACAATAATACTACACATTATAAAGCTATTGAGATCAAACAACTAAGATGATTGTGAAAAAAATCATGTAATTTCACTTATTAATACAAATTAGTGTTTTTCATACCAGAAAATAGTTGCTCATTCTTCAAAAATTCTTTTAGTACATGAAACAGTTCCATTGTTATGCACCATAATTTATTCCATTAATCCCACTGATCTGAATGACAAAAGCTGAAGCTTCAAGACCCAACAATTTGTTGGGTAGCTGTAACTGAGAAAATGAATTTTACTTTCTGATCTACAATTTCCTTGTTTGCAAAAGGAAATGAGTATGTATTGAATGCTTGTGCTAACTGCTCTTGTGAACATAATGGAATAAGCAATGTGCCCCCAGTATTGAAAGAACTGAATAAAAGCAGAACATAATTGTCACTGTTACACTAATGGTACTTATTGTTAACATCATTTTTATGTTAATAACCATAAAAACAGCATTAAACAGTACTGATAAGCAAAAAACTTCTGATGTGTTTTTTTAAATAAATAGCATAAATTGCTCTAATAAATTTTGCTTCTTTACAAAGCTTCGTGGCTTGGAAGAATGTCTAAGAAAAGTAACGGAAAGGAAATATAAGCCTTTTTTCTCTAACCCTACAAATCTTATGTAGTATAAAATAGTGAAGGAAGAATGGTCATACACACTTAGGTTCAAATAGAAATATCTTAAATTACAAAATTTTATTTTCCTATTTTAAAGTGTATACAAAATTATGTTAGAATGCAATTTGATGCAAGATTGTTTTTATCTCTTATAAGAATGTTAGAAGTTATTTAAATTCTAGATGTTAGCCTTATTATAGTTCTTTCTTTACTAATAGTGAAAAATTAAAGATCTGTAAAATGTGATTAGTGTTAGTAGGTGATTTATATTCCTAACAACTTAATTTTCTTCTCTTAGGCTGGTGCTAAAGATACAGGATATCTTTACGCAGCAATACATCATCGTATTGTTGCCCTTCGAAGCTTTGATAATAAACAGAAAGATGTCAATCAAGCTGAAAGCCAGTCAGAAAGAGTCCGCCAACAGTTGAATTATGAAAGCTGCGATGAAGATGAGGATGATCTCATCCAAGTCACTAAAAATGGATCAGGTAAATAATTAGATTTCAGGGCTGGGGATATATCTCAGTTGCATAAGCGCCTACCTGGCAAGCACAAGGTCCCAAGTTCGATCTCCAGGCACTGATAAAAAAATAAAATAGAGTAAAATAAAAGATAGATAGATGGATAGATGGATAGATAGATAGATAGATAGATAGATAGATATAGATAGATAGATAGACATAGGTACATATTGATATAGATATCTAGATATATAAAACAGATATGTGAAGCACAATCCCAATATTGATTTCAAAAAGTAAAAGTGATCTGTTTAAAGCTGGTGGTGGCTACAGCCTTGGCTGTTTTAATCTGAGGAGCAGGTTGGAAAATCGTTGTCTTCCATGAGTGGTTTTCATTAGAATCCTATCAAATTAGCCTCATTGTAATACCTACATGTTATTTGCCTATAAATTTGTTGAACATACTATAATTACAAATTAAAGTATTACATTGCTAATCACTTATTCCTATTTCTCTTGTTCTCATTCTACTATTATCTATATAATTGGAAGCATTATAAATACATATTATGGGGCCACAGGTAAATATGACTTAAAGCCTGTTTTTTGTCCTTTCAGAATTTAACTGCTTAAAGAATGCCTCCATTGTATCAATTCTATCTTTGAGGTCTGCTTTGCCTAGGCCAAATAAATTATTTGTCTTTTGAGTCAGGATTTACAAATAAACTAAGGTTGAGGAAGAGCCAGGTGTAAACGGACTTAGATTCTAGTGGGCCCTCTGACGTGTAGATTTAAAGCATTACTCATCACTATTTTTGGGGAAAAGACATTGTCAAAGAACTAGTAAGCATAACATTGTTATGTAAATGTAGTAATTCTAATAAAGCCATCCAAATTTGTTTTTTGTTGTTGTTGTTGTTGTTAATTTGGTTTTGGGTTTTTTTAAAGCAAGTTTCACTTAATCCTTCACTTAATCTTATCTCAATTAATCCTTAATTCTGTGCAATCATGTAATATAAAAGTACAAGAAAGTAACAAGCATTCTCAACTTTTAGTTACTGTAAAACTTTAGAGCTGCTTTTAATCATACATAATTTAATAATTTACCAGAGAATGTGTATAGAATTAGATAAAAGATCTTCTTTTGCTTATTAATAAAAATGTAATCAAAAGAAAAAATACATAAACCCTGCAGATGAGGACTGTAGCCTGAGTGACTCAGTAAGCCAGAGAACTAAATGAAAATGATGTTGTTATTTTAAACAGATCTGTTAAGGAAATAGCACATTATTTTCTGAAGCTCATGAAAGTAATAAATAAAATTACCATTTATATGTTTATATTGTCAACAATAAAATGGGATGTTGGAAAAATCAGCTGGTTGCCATTAAAAATGTCAATCTGAAATAAGCATTAAGTGGCAAAATTCTCCCATCAATGTATTACATTCTACTTTGGAAAAGGGATGCTATGCGACTTTCTTGCCAGGGACTGGGGGAGGGGCCACTGACAGGGGGTACGTTAGGTGGAGCCAAAGCCTTTTTTTTTTTTTTGTGGGAACCAGGGATTGAACTCAGACTGTTGTGCTTGCCAGGCAAGCGCTTATTCTACTGAGCCATCTCCCCAGCCCTATGTGACTTTCTTAATGCAAGATGATGAAATAATGCAAAGCAAATGTCAGTTTCGTGAACTTTGTCTTGTGTCAGTTTTCCCTCTTTTACTTCATATTTTCTCCAGTGGGCATTGAAGACAAATGCTAAAATGTTATGGAGGCGATAACATATCTTTTTTATTCTGATGTCATGAATTAAGACAATTTTTATTTATCTGAAAATGTTATAGTTAAGATTATTTGCAAGAATTCCAAATGTAACTTACAAAATGTAGATTCTGTGTGTTTCATTTTCTTGTCAGTGAGCATACTCATGCCTGGTTGGATTCAATATTTAATCCACTCTAAATATATGACATGATAAAATATTAAATTTATATCACAGATCCTTCTAGGTGGACCCATGGCCAGTCAGTTGCTTGTTCGTGAGCACTACCTACTATATACATGACGACATCTACAAAATGACTGGTCACCGTGCTGAAACATCTTACCTTAATGAGAAGATACTATTCATTCCTTGAAGAATTTTTATAGAAAAGTTTAAGAAATATAGTTTTTGCCATTTGATTTTTTTCTTTTATGTTTTACACTTTGATTATTGTAAGAAAATGTCAAAATTTAATTCATGAACTTCAGTAGGATAAAAGACATCATTCTTGAAGAATTTAGAATAGAATTTGATAACTAACCTGAATTATTCATCACATTGATGGATATATTGCCTAAATCTATAAACTGCTGGATTTGATAAATGTCTAAGCTTCTTTTCAGTCATATATTGTTTGACTAAAAAAACCAAGTATTTTACTATATTTTCAGTCACTTCTTTAAAAAGTACTATAGTCATGTGATAACATTTCATTAAATCATGTTTATCTTCTGGAAAATATATATTTTTACTTAACCTTTGGACTTCCTAGTAACATAAACGTATATTCAAGTATGGATTCCTGGCAACCTCCTTGGATCCCCCTTCTTTCCTTCTCTTGAATAGGTGTTTTCTTTTCCCCAATAAATATATTCTACTCTTAATCTCTGTTGTTCCTAAAATTCATTCTTCAGTTTTAGAGAACATAAACTCAGCCCAGGTATTTTTCAGGCTGGGAGTTTCATTCTTGTACACCATTTGGAGGTTCCACTGAGAACATTGGACAGAGGTAAGGGTGCTTTTCTTTCATAGACTCTATATCGGGACTTGTTCAGGTAACAAATTTTTGCCCACTTCATGCCCACCTAAGTGAGTTTCCATGTTCTACACCTTAGACCCACCTTACCACATGGTTTTACTTTGTAAATATCCCTAGAAGACACAGCTTCAAGGGCAACCCACTCAGATTCCTGTTCTGTTCTTCTCTCCAACAAGAGCTTTCTTTCCCTCAATAAATATATTCTGTGTTAAAAAAAAAAAGTATGGATTCCTTCACAGAAAGTTATCTGTGCTTGTAGTCATTGCATCTTGTATGTCCTTGAGTCATGGTTGGTACACAACAGTTGCTGAATGAGTGAGCAAAATGTAATGCATTACCTATGTATAAAAAGCCAGTACACAAAAATCCAAATATAACTTGTTCTTTGCTTTATTTATCAGATTAAATTTTCATTCACATTCTAGTAGGTGTGGCTGCATAGAGTTATATTTAAAATTGGGGTACTGTGTACAGCCAAATGAGATTTTACTTAAATTTCATTATTATTCTAGATTATAGTAGTTTCAACAATTGTGTAACATAAGATTGATGCTCTCTTTTGTGACATTTCTGTGATACCTCATGACTCACACAAGAAAATTTAACTCCCTATTAGTAGCCATATTTCATTTTCAGTTCAGTTTGATTATCCTAGTGTTCAGAGTAAGTTTTGTTTTATTAAATTTTTTTATTGACAATGAGAAAAAAGATAAAATAGCAATGAAACAGTTTTAAAATAGGTTAGTATGACAGTTATAATCATTAATACCTTGCATATTGTTGTCTTCATAGTAGTTACTTCAGTGGACAAGATGCAGACATGATATCTTGTCTAAACAATATTAGTATAAACCTTTCTTCTCATTGATCTAAGAGAAAGTAGCTGTATATCTATCTTAACTATCTTGTATATACATTTTTTTCACTACAAAATGGTCCTTTATTTATATTCCCCTTTTTTGTTTTCTTTTGTCAGAGATGGGTGTTACAATGCTGTTAGAGAAGTCTTTAAAGGGTCATTTCATACTTGATGCCAGTCCAAATATTGTAGTTACTTGAATTCAGCAAAATAACCCAATACAGTCCAATAGTCCATAATTGTATGGTATTACCAGCACAACTGGCAATTGTCTGAAGTTGTTGACTTGAGCCTTTTTCAGCTCAGCATATTAAAATAGATTTATTTTTTATATCTCATGGTTATACTTTTCTGCTAGATGGTTAAGACCAAGTTAAAGCAAGACCTATATAACTCAAAGTATAACTTTTGCTATCTGACAAGGTCAGTCAAATCCCCTCAGGATTTACCCTGGAACCATGCACAGCACCTTGTG
>NDGM011138344.1:0-11809 GCA_002564305.1 Octomys mimax | reverse complement strand
AAAAAAAAAAGAGTAGTACAGAAAACTCTTTTAAGGTGTGCATGATCCACAGATATCATTCAAAGGAGTAGAAGACAGACTCACAAACACCACCCAGCAAGCCTCCAAACCAGAAAAATCCCTGACACCTCCTAACCTCACCGGTGAGAGCCTATTCAAGCACTGTGAAGGAGAGTGACTAGGTCATAAGTGTAAAAAACACTTCAGGGACCATCTATAAATATATGTATATTCACATTTTTTCTCAAGTATTAAGATAATATTAGAGTTTGAAGTTCCTGTTCTGATCATGGGGGAGTTATTTTTAGTCCCTAAGAAACAGAATGACATTTTGTAATGATCTCATTGTGGCTGCACTTATTCTTATTCTATTCTTCTTCTTTTTTTTTTTAAATGAATTTACTACAGGGTCTCACTACACAGATCAGACTAGCAGTGATCCTTCTGTTTTCAGTCTCCCAGTGCTGGGATTACAGGCACGCGCTACCACGCCTACACTCGGTCACCGGCTCAGCATGCCCTGGGGGAGGGGCCAGCATGGCAAGTAGGACTGAGCATGGAACCCTGGTCCCGAGCTTGCCAAAGCAGGTGTTTAGTCCACTGATTTATCTTGCTGGCCCCATGAAAATTATTACAGGGGAAACTGGCTACAAGTAGATAGAGATATTCTATTGTTAACCTTCTGAAAAGGTGTTGCTATAACTTCCTCTTAGATGTTAACCAGTCTTTGAAGGAATGGCGTTTTCCTACCACTGCCCAGAGCCTGCATGGTCTCAGTATTAGCAAGTCTCGGCTCCCTAGGATGCAAAGCAGCAACAGAGGAGGATGACTGAAATTAGCACGTCTCTCAAGAAAAGTTTGCTTTCCGCCATCTGACTGGATGCGGTTTTCATTAAGGCGCAAATGCATTATAATCGATGGTCTGGTCTCTGTTCTCGCGCTGCAGCATTCTTGTAGTCCACCACATTAAATAAAAGTACATTTGAAAGACATGAAAGTAAGTGGTAGCTGCTGATAAGACGATTCCGTTTCCCATATGTTGCAGTTTGCTTTACTCATTTAAGATATGGTGTTCAAAAATATTATTTAATGTGTATAAAAAGTTTTTCTTTGATAATCTAGGAGGATTTCTGGACTATCATTTCCCAATACAACAGTTTAAAAGGAATCTGGTAATTTAAGTTTGGAATATAAGGCATGACACTATTGGGAAAAAGACCTTGAACTGGAGGAAGACAGAAACAGACACAACGAAGAGGGATGTTTCAGAATAGAAGTGTTTATTATTGATGCACAAACTAAATATATCCTTGAGGCTTTAACATCCAGTCAAAACAAAAACTCAGAAGAGTCTTTCTTTTTCTCGTGCATATTTAAATGGCATGTGATTTTGGTAAGGCATGGGAATGATATTCCATCAGCCATTTAATGAATACCTATTTCCTGGGCATGGCCTTCAGCAATGAAGTTAGTGCTGTGGCAGCCCACCAGGGTGATTTTGCTCCTGGCAGAATTACAATGCATGGAGATCCCCTTATGCTATAAGTGGAAGAGAAGTGCTACTGGCATCTGGTAGGTAGAGGCCAGGGATTCCACAAGGCACCCTACAGCACACAGGATAGCCCCACAACGAAGAAGTGGCCAGCCCAAAGTGTCAAAGGTGTGCAGATTGAGGAACTCTGGTAGACACACTGGGTGACTTGAAGAAGCGGAAAACGGGACAATGAATATCTTTTAAAGGAGAGACTGTGTATTCTCCTTAGGAGACAGAGATCCTTGAATTATGGCCATGCTGGTTGGAGTGGAACACAATAGTCAGAACAATGGGAAAACAGAAGGGGAGCCTGCGTGTGTCTGTAATCCCAGCTCTTGGGAGGCTGTAAACAGGCAGATCACTGAGTCTGATCTAGTAGTGAGACCCTGAACACCCTGTAGATCTTTCTCTAAGATACAAAAGAAAGAGAGAAAGAAAGAAAGAGAAAAATAGAAGAGGATAAGACACAGGTCAGTAGCTGTGGGGGAAGCAAGCAAGAAGCGAAACAGGGTAATTCTTAGAAACTCAACTTTGGAGACCTAGTATTAATTTAACAGGTAGAGAAAAGGAATGTAGGAAAAACAGAATGGACAGAAAGTATAGTCTGGGAAATGTACAGTTGGAAGAGCTTGAGTAACATTTAAATAGAGTCAGTTGCTCAGAAGGATCTCTCTCTCTCTCTCTCTCTCTCTCTCTCTCTCNGCTCAGAAGGATCTCTCTCTCTCTCTCTCTCTCTCTCTCTCTCCCCTCCCTCTCTCCATCTCTCTCTCCCTCTCTCTCCCTCCCTCCCTCCATCTCTTTCTCTCTCTCTCTCAGCAGAACCTCATGTATAAGATTTAAAGAGCAACAATTAGTCATCAAATAAGTTGAAGCCCTACACACTATTGCAGAAGGTAACAGTGACATTCCTCTCCTCATGCAACCAAGATATGTGAAATTCTTTAACAGATTTTCCTCCTTAAGGACATTTATATCCTGTGCAGTATTATTTCCCTATCCAATTGGTATTATCTTCCCAAAAAATCTTCACTTCTTCACTATCATTTTTTGATGCCTTGATATGAAGGCATCATATCAAGTCGTGCTAATAAAAGAGACACCTCATTAGAAACCAGGAACTGCTTGATATATTTGCCAGGGCTGCAGAGCATTTGGCCCCTTTCCTACTACATGAACTAAATGTCATCTGACTATAATTCTACATGCGATTTAACATTAGCTATGAATTTTCAAGGTAGATCTAATTAATTAGGCTATAAATTAAGCTGGAATGCATGTTACAAAGATATGTATTACAAACACATTTGCATAATTATAAATAGCTGCACATATAAAGTCTGTATCTATAAAACACACAGCACCTCACGGCTGTTGATTTTGAGTAGGATCAAGACCCACGAATTCAGTATGCAGGAAGGAGACACGGTATCTGCATATTCCATAATCGGCTAACCTTTGGCAAAGCCATTAAGTTTTTACAAGGAAAAAGGAAATGTTCAGAATTTTAAACCTCAAATGGCAATAGTGTTTCTACAGCCAAAACAGTTGCTAGCACTCATTTGCTAAGAAACAATTAGAAATTAATTTTAAGTGAAATTGGAACATGCTTTTGGAAAATTAAGCATGATAATTAAGTACAATAATGAAAAAATGACTTTCTGATTTTGGTCTTAATAAACAATACCAGATAAAGTCCCTATTATACACATATATTCAAAAGTACAAATAAGTTCATAATTAGAACCAAAGCAGAAAAAATTAACAGGGGAAATTCATTAATACAAGATAATTAATGACAAATGAGTAGCACTTCTTTCCTCCAAAAGAAAAGATTCATGGGACCTTTAATTATTTCATTTACCCACAACTTTAATCAAAACTGAAGAAGCTCTTCTTCATCAACTGCTAAATGAAAGCAATTTATTTGGTTGCATTTGCTTTGCATGACTTGTTCTGTATGCATGAAGACTGCAAGACAATAAAGATTTCTTCAGCATCACCCTTGTCTCTGAATGTCCTCTTTAAGAGATCCAGGTGCTTTCAAATGGGTGAGAGGCACGAGGCCAGGCCTGTGCCTGCTCGTGGTCATTAGACTTGCCCGTTCAAGCATCACTTCTGATGAGCATACAGAAAGCCAGCTCTGGAGGCAGGTGAAGGAGCGCTGCTGTCCTGGGCCCTCCGCCTGCCGGGCAGGGTGACCTTGGATCCACACTCCCACAGCAGAGCAGAGAGGGGCTGAAGGAAGCAAGCTCTTCTGCGGGCTCCTGGGAATCTATTGCTTTGGAGTTAGGAACAGTGGTGTAGGCCAAGACAGAGCTGGAATTGGGTTCTAACAAAATAAACAATACTGGCAGAATTAGCTTTCCTTTGGACAGAGGCAGGCCAAGGAATGAATGGAGCTGTTCTAGCAGGCCTTCTGCTGTGCACTGTCAACAGGCATGCTGAATAATGACAGCTTGCTCCAAAGGAGGCTGGCAAAGGAAGCTTTTCCAGTGCTGGGGTTTTGGTTTTGTTTTGTTTTGTTTTTTTCCCAAGGCCCACTTGCCTGCAGCTGAGGTACTCTTACCAGTCAACCGTGGATGCAGTGCAGTCACGTAACCTCAGCACATTTCTATTTCTAGAAAGATAGATAGTGGAGAAAAAGCCTCCAGTGTAATTTTTCTGGCGTGTGCTTACTACAGAAAGAAACGAGATTTTTCATTTCACTCCTGGAGCTGAAGAGCTACAGCAGAGGTGGGGGAAAGAGTCTCTGAATTGAAGCAAAGACAAACAAAGGGAAAAACCACTGATATCAGCAAACATCAGCTCGTGTGCCTTCCTATTAGTGTACACAAAGGATCCAGCTTGCTTCATCCTGCCTCCCTGGGGGGCGCTTCCATCAAAGCGCTCCTCTTCCGCCAAGTAACAAAATCAAACATGCACAAAGATTTTTAACTGGGGGAAGATTTTTACAAGATTATCTTCAACTGCTTACTTGAGTACAATTTCATCTCTCTTGGGCATCACAAAGCACTTAGCCAGATTCGTGGGAGTTTATAAGCAGGCCATACTTGGCTATAGATGGAACCAAAGAAGGCCAGGGCGGGGGCGAAGGCTTGGCAGTCCAAGCACCTGCCTGGCCAGCACAAGGACCCGGGTTTGATCCCTGGCACCACACACCATGCGGGCCAGAACCGAGAGCACACCATGCTGGCCACCCAACCAGGCGTGGTGGTACATGTCTGTAATCTTAGCACCGGGGAGGCTGAGACAGGAGAATCACTACAAATCCAAGCTGCACTGAAAGACCCTATAACACATAAACAAATAAATAATAATTTAAAAGAAGAAAAGGCCAGATATCCCATGGTATGTTGGCTACCATGAATCCACTTCAAGAGAAGCAGGCATCCTGGGCGCTCACACTCCCTCAAAAGGCCTTCCTCCTGTTAGGCCTAGGGAACCCAGGACTTGCTAGGAGTAATTTAACCATGCCCGAGGCCTGCAGAATTTTTAAGAAATGTGTGTCCTGCTTTCTCAGACATATTGTTGTGATATTTCTCCCATAAAAGCAAAGTCTCTAAATAAATCCAAACTGACTTTTATTTGAAAAGAGCAAGTGTAGTTGGTATGTCCAGAAATTTAAGTCGCAAGAGCAATAAATTATAGCACCTTGTTCTAACCAAACAGAGGCAGCTACAAAGGACTGCTGGTATTTACGTGGACCACAGACCCCTGAGGAAGTGTTTTCCAGAAGCCCTGTGAAGTCCTAATGCACAGCATTACTGCTGCACAGACAACTTATTAAGGCTTAATAGTGCTCTTTAAGGGCTTTACACGAGGGTGGCAAATGAGTCGCCCAGGCTGCTCCATAAGCTGCCCCAACTCTGCCCCAACCTTCAGGCTGCCAGCCTTCCACTGGAGATGCTGGGTGGTGGCTTCCTGCACGTGTACACAGGCACCCTGAGCTCAGAGACAGACCCCACCTGCCCACCATCTCCTTCCGTACTTCTAGAAAGTGCAGAATCATTTTTATATTTTCAAAGAGTTGGCAAGAAATCAAAACAAGAACACTATTTTGCAGAACATGAAAACTATATAAAATCAAAAACTGAAATTTCAGTGTCTGAAAAGTCATTTTGGAATGCAGGCACACCTGCTCACTCAAACATTGTCTTTGACAATGTTTTGTACTGTCTGTGACTATTTTGCACTGAACAATAGTGACAAACACCTATTATTTATGCCTTTAGAAAAATTTGCAAATCTGAAGACAGACTGTCATTTTCATCCTGTTAAAGTTTCCAAAATGCATTGCTACTAATTTGCAGGGTTCTGGGTGACCCTCTCCAGCCACTGGTCAAAACTCACCATTTCCTGTGTCATACGGAAAGCATGCACAGCCAAGCTCTGAGTGAGTCAAACGGGATCAAGGCAACGAAAGCAATCCCTTTAGGAGCTCAGGACTAACCTGCAATCCTGTCTAGACAGACAGTAGCATGGCAGGTTTTTTCCCACGAACAGAACTTAAAGATCAACACGACGGTTGTTCCCTTCAAAGAAAACACTGTGAAATCTGTCACAAAAAATCGGCCAGCGCTCAAAACACATTTGGAGTGTACTTTTGAGACTGTCTTCAGAAACTCTCTTTTGATTCTTTTAAACAGTTTCAAGGATGTGAAACCTTCACCCATTAAACTTGAGTCTGGTTCATACTTTTAATCTTAATTCTTATGGAGCTGCACTCAAGGGCACAAGGAGGGCAGTGTACTGCCTGGTAGGAAGGAGACCGCAATAAGTAGGAACTGAGCTCCTTGGATATGAAGTGAGGCTAACTCAACTTAAAGGAGTGAAAGCCCAAGTGGGGACACACCCACCCATCCGTCCCCTGTGTGCCTAGGGGTACACACCTTAAGTCTTTGTCTCTTTTGTTCTCGAAGCTTCTTGGCTTTTGGATTCCTGCATGATAGTCCTCCACACCTGACCCAGTCTCACTCCTGCTCACCCCGCGTGCTCTGGCCCTGCTGGTGTCAGCTTGCTCACCGCTGATTCCTACTGTAACACCCCATCCATCTTTCTTACTAACTTGGATCACTGTGTCCAGACAACTAACTGCATTGCTCTGTATAGAAAGTCAGATCGCTTGGTGACAAAGGCCTATGGCAATAAATAAATAAATATGTGTACATATACATACGCATATATATGATAGTTCTGAAATTCAGTTTAATCACTCTATAATTTATCTAAAATGATAGCATATTATCAGATATGAAACCTAGGTGATTCATTTTCACATAGTCACATGAGCGTTTCTAACAGTCTGCCTAGAATGCTGTGCTCACCGAGAACATCCACCTCGTCTCTGCTTCTGGAACAACGTTCTAGAAGCTCTCAGTCTACATTTGCATAAACTCGTAGCTAAAACAGATTTAAAAGTGCTGGTCTGTTGAAATAACTTGAGTAAATTCCAGGAAAATTGCTGTAATAAACTAGTGAGCCTTCTGCAAGAAAATAGAGGCGTGTCCTCTCTCCTCGTTGCCCTTCACTGCAACAAAAAATTTAAGATTTGCTTAGCTATTTGTCAAGCGGTCTGCACTGCCATTTGGGAGAAATTCACCTCTGCCCACTAACTTTTTCACTCTTCATAGAGGGTTCGACCCTCAGAACACACAATCCTGCATGTGCACTCACACACGCGTGCACACACACACACACACACACACACACAAAATCAAGGGAAATATGCCTTCTTTGACTGATAAGTCACCTAATGATCTGCTCATTTCACGTTGTGTGGGTGTACTGAAATGTCTGACTATACCCCACAGATATGTACAATCACTATGTGTTAATTAAAATATATGCATGAAAAATAAAACAAATACTACACGATAAATTAATCAAGTTGGGGTCGGAGAGATAGCTCAGCAGAACAAGCACTTGGTCCTGAATTCAATTTCTGGTACCACCAAATAATAATAATAATAATAATCAAGTTAAGACTAATTCTCTGAATAGTGGATGCTAGCGTTAGAATAGATTATTGGTCTAAAGTAAAACTACAATAAAGATACCAATCACTGAGGAGGGTGCTAACGTATCCCTTAGGTGTTCAAGGTTTAGGAGACAACTTCAATGGGTGCTGAAGGACTCATTCACAGAAGCGCAACTATCAGTGGCAAAAGGGGTACCCGGATCAAAGGAAGAGACGAGCCAAAACCTCGGACCCTGGTACGCGCAGGCAACTGGGCTCCCCGGCGTAGCTCAGGGGTCGTCTGCACCTGCTTCTCTCCTTCACTTGAGTAACACATCTCAGCTCTCTGGCCTTTCCTAGTAAGCTGGATTTTAACATTAATAATAGAATTAATAAAAAGCTATGAGTTCTAAATGGCAATTATTTCACAAATTAAAAAATTGCTCTAAGTGCTAAAGTGCCAAAGAGATGAAATAAAGTGACACAAAGTTCTACTCCCTTCCTGTAGGCCCCAAATTTCTTTGCCACCAAAAATTAATTATTTTGAAGGCACTGATTTTTCAAGGGGGAAAAGAATGGAAAATTAACATAAATGGAATCTAAACATGAGTAGTTGAAGGTTTAGACACTTACCATCCTTCAGTCTTCACTTTCAAGTCCTTAGAAACACTATTTTCCAGGGCAATATATCTGTTCAATATTGGATTTATTTCTTTGTTTCACTTAAATATTTTTCAGCATTTGGGAATTTCAAGAAAATTGTTTTGAGAAAACTTAAGTAATATGGAAATCCATTCAAGTAAGCAGATCTCCAGTTAGGCTTTTACTGTACTTGTATAAATTTATGAATTTCTTTGTTAAAGCCAAAATCCAAAATGGAAAGGTCCCCAGAACCTGTATCATTTTCCCTTGAGAGTTTCTACTGTCAAAAACCCAGTACCCAATACTGAGTGGTTCCTCAGACATGGCTTCAGAAATTTCTACTAAATATACACCTTTAGTCATTTGTTACATAATCTAGCTATAATGCTTTATTCTATATGCAATGTTTGTGAAATGGATGCACCTTATTTGTGCATATATTCCTTGCCTCTTAGAAGATGGTCAAAACTGATTTCTACGACTCAGAGTTATCTCTAGCACTAGCCCCAAGTCACTCAAACTTTCCTTTTGAAATGAACATTTATTTCAGATAATACATGCTCTCCACGGGTAGCCTGTCCACTTTTCAAATGTAATGATCCTGTCTTCTGCAGATATGAAATTTTCAAAAGATATTGGCATAATGCAGGAGAAAATGCCATCCTTTTATTATGTTCAAAATTGATCTGACCCCTGAGCTAGCACTTTTGGGAATTGGGCTACATAATCATGTACACACTTTCAGGAAATGACTTATTTATGGATTTATTTTTTTATATACAGAAGATTTCACACTTCAGGGTTTATACAATTGCATCCCTCCTTCTTTTTTAATATACTTCCAAAGTAGGAAAGCAACGCATGGCAAGAGCGCTCAATTTCTACATCAGATAGAAATAGGTCACTTGCTAGATATTAGTGTTAATAATAATGCACTAATGCATTATTTTCTATGTGCATTGAGTCCTCTCCCAACAGATTTGCTTACAAGTCTCATTTTCTTACTGAAGGAAGTAATGCTAAAGACAATTTCATATGCTTGTTATTATCCATGCTAAAAAATTGCTTTCTGAATTTATTATTCAAAAATGTTTAATTTCTTCCTCGTAGATAAAAATTTAGTCTGCATGCTTTTTCCTAATACTTGGTTTCCTTTAGTATCTAATCTTTATTCTACTAAAATTTCAATAAATAATACAAATGCACACCAAAATCATAGCATGTACAACAAACCCTTGTTTTGACTTGTTCTTTTATTTTAATCATTTCTTGGTTTTGAAAAGTCGAAGGGAGAAGTGTGGTTATCCTGTATGTCCATATAAAGCCACAAAAAGTGGTCCATCTGAACCTGCTGATAGTTTTGGCTCATTTCTTTTGAAAAGTCTATGCTTTAAATAAAACCTGTTTCCTTAGGCTCATTAAACCTTTATGAACAAATCTAAGACTTCTGAAATTAGTGCTCAGGACAGAGAGAGTCAAGTAATGGATTTCAAAGGAATATGAAGGTGATTAAGGAAGACTAAAGAGCAAACTCTCACCGTTATGCACCTAGAGGAGAGCCTATAAAATGGGCACTGAGAAGCTCATAAATCATCTGGTCTTGGATGAGATGCATGAGTAGAGTAGAAGGCAAAGAAATGATTAAAAAGGAAGTGAGCTTGGGAGATCAAAGTAAAAGAAAGGAGCTTTCTCTGAAAGAATAAATTGTCAAATATTTGTCAAAGAGGACTCAGAACATGCTAATGATATTCACAAACCCTATTGGTTTTCATATCTGAAAATGTCATTTTTAAGTTTTAAAGCTAGATTACGCAACTTCATTAAGACCAATCAGATCTGAGTGATACCAAAAATATCTTCCTTTTCAGCAATAGTTTGAGTTATATTTACTTTTATGTAGCTAAAAAAGTGCTTTTCTCCCACATATTGAAGTAGATTGTGAAAAAAAAAAAATCAATCGTACAGCTCCCAGCTGTGGGCAGGAGAGGCATCTCTTGATGCACGTAGTCCACGCGGGTTTATCTACAGCACACTCAGAACTGTCCTTGCAGCGAGGCTTTTCTGTATGCCTTCCCAGCACAGGCAGAACTGAGCCAGGCATAGGGCGAGCAGACACAGGGAAGGCATTTGCCAATCTCCTTTGCTGCTAAGCGTGGCTACGTAACTAACTATGGCCAATGGCGCTGACCAGAGGCAGGGGTCAGAACAGAAGCCCAGTCCTCACCTGGGAAGCAGCCCTTCTCCTCTGGAGAGCAGCCCCTAGGAATCGAGCAGGTGGGCACAGCCCCAGGATTCGTGTAACAAAGTGCAAAAGGAGCCGGGACTCCTAGAAACTGCACAAAAGGCTAGCTCAACAGGCCAGATCCTGACCCTTATTTCTGAGAAGACAGAAACTCTCTTGTCATTTTAAATTTTAAACTCCTTCAGCTGCAAAAAATCTACACAATAATATCACACACACCACATCCCTTACTACGCACTATCTGTCAGGATTCTAGATGCTTTGAGAATATTAACTTGCTATGTAATGCAATCATTTAGACCACAACTTATTTATGTTTATAAATGCAAAATTCAGGTGCTAAGGTGTCAAGTGGGTGACTGAGGGGCCAAGTGCAGGCTGCCTGGCCCCAGATTCTATACACTTGGTCAGCCTCTCAAGCAAAATACTTATACACTAAAAATTATAAATAAAATTTATTTTTAAATTGACATGTAACCACAGTGTTTTATTTTATTTTATTTATTTATTTATTTTTTCCTCTGAGGAATCTCCAAGTGGCTGGTCCACTGAGGCAATGGCCAGTTCTCCTCATCCACAAGGGAAACAGGGTAGACAGGAAGTCCTGCACCACGCAGCCATGTCCTTCACTTGAGGAAAAGGCCTAGTATGCCACATGCTGCTGAGGGCACGTCTACTCTCATATTAGCAAAGGACACTGCTGTGCAACAGAAAGTCAGAGGGAGGGCTACACATTGCCCGTTGGGTTTGTAGTCTGTCAACCTTTGGCCTACTAAGCGCCGGGGATCAAACATTGGAAGACAGTGAGAGAGTTATCAACATGAAAGAGACCCTCTTCCACTCGAGGAATTCAAAACTCAGCCTCTGACAAAGACAGGAACTTTGCAAGGACATTCGCTATGTGTTCTCTTCATGCCGCAGGCCTCTTGGTCTGAGTTCTAGCAATCGTGTTTTCAAAGGAGTGGGGAAAAGAAGACTGAGGAAACACTGAACTTTCGTTCTTATTCATTTATTTATTCATTTTCTGCCAATGTGTGTTCCAGCCTTCTGTGACAAAGAACAAGATCCATTTCTCACACTTTTTTTTCTCCTTTCAACGCTTGTCAAGGAGTGAATCCTTCAAGATTCTTTCTGGAATTATTCAGGTGTTCATTTTTTCAATAATGCATAGCTAATTTGCTCCAGATAACCTTACTTACAATTCAGACATGAATAGAGACATACAGCTTTTCATATTCTTAAAACAATGAATAATTTAGTCAAGAAATACATAATGGAAGCACACGATTAATTGTGGAGGCAATTTTTGTCAGTCACGTTTATTGGCAGCTATAGACTGCCAAGGCCATCCTCTAGAAGTCAGAATGCCTTGCTGGACACTTGATGATGAAGACCAGCACTGTTAAGGTGACGCTGATCCTTTTTTTTTTTTTTT
>NDGM011138333.1:0-13334 GCA_002564305.1 Octomys mimax | reverse complement strand
TGAACTCAGGCCCTTGCACTTGCCAGGCAAGTGCTTATTCTATTGAGCCATCTCCCTGGCTCCATGATTTTCATTTTAATGGCACAGGGATAAAAGAAGAAGGAAAGAACTGCCCTGCCGTGGCATGCAGAGTGGGCCGTAAGAGCTGGAAAAGTTGCCTTCGCACCACAGCTCCACCAGCACTGGCGCGCAGGACCCTGCGCTGTGAGCACAGCCAGGCACACAGTGAGCAATTGCTTGTCAGACACGGAGAGCGAGCAGGTGGGGAAATGCCACTCCTCGATGAGGAGCGGCCCCAAAGCCACAGCAGGCACAGCCACACACAGTCCTTCTTGGGGTGCATGGGCTCTGGGAATGCGAGCATATATGTCCCTGGCCAAGCATACCTGTCCCTGCATCTCTAGCCAAATGTCACATCTCTGAGGGTGTGGTCAGACACTTCCTTGGACATTTCAGAAAATATCCCAAGTCACGTGACCCACGCACGCACTCTTACATACATGTATGCATATTGGGATTCTACGGAAAAGATAGGAACAGAACATATGCATGAAGAAGGGGTGGAGTGCTAGCTCAGTGGTAGCTTTCCTGTGCAGTATGCACAAGCCCCAGGTTCAATGCCTAATCCCACCACCAAAAAAGGAAAATTAGCGAGGACATTTATTATGTGGGATTGGCTCACTTGATTACAGAGGCTGGGAAATGGAGTTTGCTGTCCACCAGCTAAGTCCCAGGAAGGCCGGCTTGCAGTTGTGGAGCCAGCAGTCCAATAGTGTGAATCCCAGCCAGCAGCCCGAGGCCCCAGAGCCAGGAGCACCAGGAGAACACGAAGGTGCCAGTGTAAGCAGAGACAGCAGGCTGGCCCATCCTCTGCCCTTTTTTCTTTATTCTCTCACTCAACACGTTGGACGCTGCCTGCCCACATTGGAGAGGACAGATCTTAACTCAGTCGACCAATGCAAATACTCACCTCTTTTGAAAATACCTTCACAGACACATCCAGAAAATATTTTTAAATGTCAGGCATGGAATGTGCCAGTGCTGTAACAAGATTTGAAGGGGGCACATTGCATGCACATGCCATAAATACCCAATCATCAAACTCATGCAACTGAAGAAACTCAGTTTTTTTTTCAGATAGGGTCAAACTCTGTAGTCCAGGCTGGTCTTGAGCTCACTAGGTAAGTCCAGGTTGGGGTTGAACTTGTAGTGCTCCTGTGTTATTTTCCTGAAAACTGGAATTATAGGGTTGTACCCATGGCTGGCCAGAAAAAAAGATGTTTTACCAGCTAGGTGGGCATCCCTTAGCCCAGTCAAGCTGATGCATAAAATGAGCACTATATGTAGATGTAGTAGCTATATATCTGAATATGTTTGTTACCCTTGGCTTCATTTGAAAGCAACCGATGAGCGCCAGTGTGCTTTGAGTATATCCTTCTTCTAAAAGTTCTGTCTTCCGCTGGGCCTGGTGGTGCACATCTGTAATCCAAGCACTTGCAAGGCTGAAGCAGGAGGAGCACTGCAAGGTCAAGGCCAGCCTGGGCTACACAGTGAGCTCAAGGCCAGTCTGAATCACATAGGGAAATTCTGTCTCAAAAACTGAAAAAGAACAATGAGTTCTGTTTCAAAAAGGAGCCCCTTCCCGGAGAGAGGAGAATGCTGACAGCACCAGGCCATGGACAGGGAGCCTGCAAAAGAGTATGGGTCTGGGCTTCTGTGATACTTTACACTGTACAGCTCCCTCATTTCATCCCCCAGCAGTCCTATAGGGAAGCACAGTTATTCATCCCATTTGGTGATAAGGAAACAGAGGCATAAAAAAAGAGGAAGCAGCATTCCAAAGATCAAACAGCTAGGGAGAGGGAGAGGCAGGTTGCCTATGCAGGCAGTCTGAGGACTTGCATGAAGGATGCCTGAAGACAGGAAGTGGGGCTCAGCTCTGCCTCTTGATATGTCAACCGTCATCACCAAACAACCAAAGCGCCTCCACTGCTCTTCTTTGTGTTCTAGGTGCCCGTCATTTCTCTAGCTCTTGCCTTGATTTTCTTCCTCATGTAGACTCGTTAACTATTTTTCCCATGCTGGTGTTTTTGAAAAATTAGGCAACCCATGCATATGTCCCACACCACTGTCCTAAGTTTCCTAGGGTGACTCAGACTGCCACTGCCAAGGCAAGGCAAGTGCAAGTAATCACATGTTTCCTGGTCATTCCCTGGCGCCACAGCAGACTCAGTGTATTAAATAGAAACTTTTTACTTGAATTAGTCAGGAGTCTTTGGACTACGAGTGACAAAACCCAGTTTGAACAGGTCTGGAAAAATTGGGCAGTGAGTTGGCTCACATAGCCTGACCAGAGGAAGGGCGAGGGTGCAGCTGGACTGCAGCTGTGGCCACCTGGGCTTCCTGGGCCACAGGGACTCTCCTCCTCACGCCTGTTGCTTTCCCACGGTCAACCTCATCCTTTCAGTCAGGATTTCCCCACCAGCTGGAGACACGGCAGCCTCCAACTCCCTGACTCTCCATTTTCACCTCCAAAGAAGGACATGGGGACACATTTTCTGGATTCTGGATCAGGGCCATGTGCATCCCACCCTGGTAATGTCCATCCTAGACCAGAGCCCCAAGCCGTCCGAGACTTCCCCCAGGGTCCAGCCTGGATGCTATGGGAAGGGGTATATGGAAATGCCAGCTCTCTTTCGAAAGCAGAGGAGGCGATTTTGACAGCAGAATGAGTGCTAGAGATGAGTGGATGGATGAGTGAGCAGGCATCTGAGTAGTGGTCTGCTAAGGGCTTTGCAGTGTCTGGAGTAGAGAGAGGAGGAAAGCCCAGCCCTCATGCAGCTCACAGAGTAGCAAGCAGGCAGAGGGATGCCATGAATATCAGTGGAGCTGGCCCTGCCGTAGTGTCCTTGGTCAAAATCATCTGCTCACCCTGAGCCTTGGCTCTCAACCTTGTCCCCTTGGGGTTTGGAAAATTTTATTAAACAACTCAAATTCTTTTGTTGAAAAGGTTCTCTCTTAAAGTGATTGGGAGCACCAGATGAGAAAACTCATGTAATCGCTGTACAGAGCGTTCTGTGTCCAGCGTGGCGGAGCCCACCTACACACCCAGCTGCTTAGGGGCTCGGGGGGTGGGGAGGAATGGCAAATTGGAGGCTGGTCTGGGCTATGTAGTGAGATCAAGGGCTGCCTGAACGGCATAGCAAGACCCTGTCTCCAAAACATTCTCAAAGGAAAAGAAGTAAGGAAGGAAGTGCTGCACATTTGTTTTGGAAACTACAGCTTAAGAGGGCCAAGTAACTTGTCGGAGGCCCCCTAGAATGCCAGCTGGGATTCAGCGTTGCTTTGTCTGGGTTGGACTCAGACGTGCACGTGCTTGGCTTTCAGAAGCTCCGAACTCGAAGTCTGCAATGGACAGTGGGACTGCCTAGGCCACCTGATAAGATGCAGGCTCACAGGTCTCCCTGCAGACCTGCAGAGAAATGCAAGATTAGCTCTGGGGGCCCTGCATGTTAATGGATTCCTCAGATGCCACTGATAGCAGGCGCATAGGCAGTTTGATTGCAGTGTAGCAAGCCACGGTTCTCCAGAGGATGTTAAGGCAGGAAGATTGTGAATTTGAGGCCAGCCTGGACTACATAGCAAGACCCTATCTCAAAAACCCAAATAAAATAAAATAGCTAACAAACTAGGACAACTAGGCTTAGACTATTTCAGTGATTTATTATAATAGTCTGTAATTATTTTTAGCTAATTAATTTTTACGAGTGCTTCTATGTAAATATAATAAAGTTCAAAATACATTCTTATCACTTCCCCTTTTTACACAAAAATATAATATTACATACATCATCATATTACAGTACTTTGTTTTCTTTCACTTAATGGCATTCTGGAGCGCTTCCCTATCAGTGCATGCAAACCTTTTAATGTAGATATAAAGAACATTGCTTCCCGGCCTCTTGGCTAAGATCCACTGTAGTACAACTATAAAGAGCAAAACAGGGGCCGGCGAGATAGCTTAGTGGTCTAATGCACCTGCTTGGGCAAACTTAGGCGAGGCACTGGGACCCTGGCATCACATGCCGTTCCAGCCCTGCCTCCTGGGTGAGCTGAGCTGGCCACAAAAAAAAAAAAGAACAGAGCATAACATATGTCCGCATCCACATGATGGAACATCATGACAAAATCACGTGGGTATGTGTAGACTTTACTCAAATTTCCAACTCTGCTCCTTCTACTGAACATGAGCTGTGGGCCCTGGTCTCAGCAGGAGGTGCAGCTGTGCCTTCACATGCACTTAGGGACTGTCAGAGCAGTGAGGTAGGACAGTCAGTGCTGAGCCCAGTAGAACCCCACTGTTGTTAAGAGACTTAAAGTTCAGGCCAAGTAGCTCTCTGGACACGAACATCCCCCCCAAGGAGTTTTGCAAAAAAGTGGTAGTCAGGGTACCCAGGAACATTGAGGAAATAATTTATACAGTAAATCCCAGCTACTGAGATACAAATGTATTGAATAAATCACCATAACTAATGTCTTCTCTCAGTATCAAGAGGTAAAAAATTATTAGGAGCAAGTAATTCTGATGGGATGCCAAAAATTCACCTCCGACATGTGTGACAACTTTCTTTTTAGCCTGGAGCACTTCGTGAAGCTAACTTCTCCTTTGCCTTTGAGATTCTCATCCTGTATATTTTTAATGATACCATTGGGGTAGCTAAAATAAACTATCACTGTGGAGTGTGTGTCTAACTCTCAAATGCATCACTAAGTGGTAAATATATTCCTAAAAATCTTCTTGTCTGTCTAATCATTGCAAATCACATTTTATTTCTGTGAAAAACTGACCTCTTAAAGATGATGCAGAACTAAGGGTGTGGCTCAGTGACAGCATTTGCCTAGCATGCACCAGGCCCTGAGTCCATCCCCCAACACTGCTAAGTAAACACACACACACACACACACACACACACACACACACACAGAGTTTATCATTGAAGGATTGTGAAGGTAATTCCATGGAAGACTGCCTACTTAGCATGCATGAGATTCTGAATTCAATCCCCCATACTCCCCTCAAAAATCTTATCATTAAGAGCCAGGGACAGAGTCAGATCAGCTGTCATCAAGAATATGAAGAACAGTGAGTCCTGGTGAGGATGTGGAGCACAGGCCCTTCCACACTGCCGTTGGGAATGTAAATCAGTGCAGACACTATGGAAAGCAGCATGGAGGCCCCTCAAAGGAATAAAAATAGCACTACCATAGGGCTTGGCTGTACCATTCCCTGGCATATACCCAAGGCAGTGAGAATCAGCATGCTACAGGGATACCTGCAGTCTTGTGTTTATTGTGGCACTGTTCGTAATAGCCAAGATGCGAAACCTGCCTAGATAGACATCAGCAGATAAGAGGATAACAGAAATATGGTTTGTATGTATAATAGAGTATGGGTCAGCCTTAACGAACAATGAGAATTTGTCATTTGCAGGAAAATGGATGGAAATGGAAATCACTAGTTTGAACTAAGTAAGCCTGACTCAGAAATACAAATACTGCGTGTTCTCCCTAAAAGGTGGGAACTGAAAATTATGACATGAAAGTAAAAGGGAGAGTATTGGTAAGAGGGAAAGTAGAAGGGGGAGTATTAATAAAAGAGAGATAAAAGGGGGAGCATTATTAGACAGAAAGGAAGGAGGAAGGGAGGGAGAGTATAAGGGTTAGGGTAATGCTGGGTGGATAAGCACAATATGTATATAATCGAACATAGTGCTCTGCAAAATTAATAGATACTAACAATAGAAACTGGTTTTTTGTTTGTTTAATTTTTTTTCTTTGTATTTTAGGGAAGGGTCTATAGGATGTTCAGGGTCTCACTACTAGATCGGACTTGTGGTGATTCTCCTGTTTACAGCCTCCCAATTGCTGGGATTACAGGCGTGCACCCCAACACCCAGTTTTAGAAACTGTTAAGGTAAAAAGAGAAAACTAGGTGAGGGAAGACCTGGGCTCAGTGGTACACGTCCATCACCCTAGCGTCTGGAAGCTGAGGCAGGGTAGGACACAGTCCGGTCCTTCGGATTTGTACTTCATGACTTCAGCAATTTTGTCTATAACCCCTTCAAAAGCAGGATGCGTTGGGGCACTTGCTGTCTGCCCTGAGATGAATGTGTGTGGCCCCCCCACCCCCACGTGAAATTGGCTTCATTGTCTTGTGAAACTTTGCTTTTCCTTTTTCTGCTGCCTTCCTCCTGGTTAATCTGTCATCTTTCGCACCTCACTAAACTGCTCCCCTGGTAATTCCTCATCAAATTCAAAAGAAATGTGCCACACACACCCACCAAAATCCAGACCTGAAAACAATTACCTGTAGGTTGCAGCTCAGAACACAAAGGCAGCGAATGGCTAATAAAGCCTTGGGATAAAGCATTCTTGGGATCAACGCCGGGAAATTGAATGGCATAAAACTGTGTGAAAGCTTAAGGTTAAAAGCATATTTGATTAAATGTTATTAAATGTGTTTTCTTGAATTATTTTGCTCCAGTTCATAACAAACCTTCCAATTGTAAAGTCATTTTCTTGGCCTTGATTTTCTGATCTTTCTTGATTTAGCTGTCAGTGCTGTGAATAGACCTTAGTTTCGCTAGTGACCCCTGAAAGGATTTTGGACAATAAAGAGTTCTGAGTGACTCCGACAAAGATTCCTGCAGGCTTTCTGTCTAATATGAATTTGATAGGTTTCCTTAATGCCCAGGTTTCCCCTTCTCAACATTTTCTCTGATATCTGGACAGCCTTGGACAGTGTTCTCAAGACGGCAGCTGCCCTGACAGATTTCGTGTTTCCCATGCGTTTGTGCCAATTAAAATAACCCACAGGCTGTTCCTAGGACATATTTTCAAAAATTCATTGCGCACAAAATGTTGATGCTTGGTCTTGTGCTGTTTTCCCTTCGTGTTTCTCTTCATCTCTTTCCAGCACTTCCCTTCTTCTTCTTCGAAGTCTCCCTGCTTGTCATTTTTTGAAATGTTCTCTCATGTCCTGTGGTTATTGTAATGGGAAATTACAGCCAGGCGGAAATTCTAAGTCATCGATGGGGAATGACTATTTCGAGAAGCATTTCCTAACACACATGCCACTGGTCCTCAGCAGACATTTCCCTGCCATTTATTTTGTGCCAAAAGTTCATATTTGTAGCTTGCTGCTGTCTCTATTCTCTGAAAGTTTTTGTTTGGATGCTAGCGATTGAGCTCAGGGCCTTGCACATGCTAAGGGTGTACCACTGAAGCGACCTCTCCAGCCCCTCAGAAACTTAAGACTTAAGTATTCCAAGGTGGATGTTAATTCACTAATTCCCAATACATTTCTTAATTTGTTAATAAATTCATTATTTTCTTTGGTGTTTTACCTCCAGTGAATTTGAAATCCACATTTAAGTCAATTTTATATAGCAGCTGCATAGAGTATTTATTTGTCACTACTCATGATCTCTGTAGGATTTGGGGTGATAGCCCAGAACTGTGAAATGAGACCAAATTAGAAAAATCTTCCTTGTAAGGTGGTAAAATTTTTTAAATAGGAAGGAGAGAGAGAGAGAGAGGGAGAGAGAGAGAGAGAGAGAGAGAGAGAGAGAGAGAGAGAGGAGGCACAAGGGTGGTAGAGGACATTCAGATTTCAGGTACTTAAGAGCAGAAGGACAGACTGACTCTGGAGCAAGCAGACATGCGTGGTGAGCTGCCACTGTAGTCTCCATTCCCACAGCTGACCTGGCCGCCTGCCTTTCTCTGAAATCCGGGTGTGCCCTCCCGCCACCTGGCCCCAGAGACAGGGAAGGCAGCAGGTGAGATCATCCACCTGCCACTCACCACAAGCATTCTCCAGCCCTAGAGGATGCTGCAGAAGCGCTTGCTGCCTCTTGGAAGTCCCTCTCTTATCATCAAGATGGGAAGTCTTCCTTCAAGCTGTTGCCTGTGCCTTCGAATTCCATTTGCCTTGAATACCCACATTTTTCAGAGTGAAAGCCTTTACCAGGCAACAATAGAAAGCCTTGCTGTCTGGTAGTTATCGCTCCAAGTGGGCTTGCTTCTGTATATCATGCGGGTAGGAGCCCTTCCTGGAGGTGCTTGTTGCTCTAGGGATGACAGGTCTGCTGCTCCCTGCAGGCTCTGCCAGCGCCTCCTGCTGCCGGCTGCACTCACCCCATCCTTTGTTGTCTCAGGCTATAAATTGCCCTCATCACTAGCCATGTGATGGTTCCTATTGACGAGTCTCCAAAAAGCACCGTCCTGCTCAAAGTGTTAAACTTCTACCTCAGTTAAGAGTTTTCTCCTTCAGGACGGCATGGGAGTCTATGCCTGTCATCCCAGCACTCGGGAGTATTATCATGACTTCAAGGCCAGACAAGAACCCTCCAAAAAAATATTGTTTCTTTCAATATTGATGGTGGCACATGCATGTAATCCCAACACTTGGAAGGCTGAGGCAGGAGGATAACCGTGAGTTCCAGGCCAGTCTGGGCTACATAGTGATGCTCTGTCTCAAAAGCCCATACAAATAAACAAAAGTCAATATTTACATAAAATATGAACGTGATTGTTTCAAATTCTCATATGAGGATAGGACGAATTTAAAAGAAAGAAAACTCACTGCTTAATTTTCATTCCTCTTATGTATGGCTGTAATTTCTTAGGAGGGAGCAGGGCCTGCAGTGCCATGTGTGAGCACCGGCGTTGGCATCGTGTGCTTGCTAAAGCACTTTCCTCATGTGAGGGTGCGCCAGGTCAAGCCCAGCTTGACCACGTGCCTGTGTAAAGTCCTGGGCAGAGCTCACTCATGAGATTCTTACCCTTGCCACAGGCTGGGGGTGTAGCTCAGTGGCAGGGTACTTGCCTAGCACAGGTGAGGCCCTAGGTTCAAACAATAGCACCACTAGAAAGAAAAATGTCCTAAACTAGGTACGATGGTACACACCTGTAATCCCAGCATTCTGGGGGGCTGAGGCAAGAGGATCACAAATTTGAGCCTACACTGAGCTAGTTAGCAATTTAGGGAGACCCTGTCTCAAAACTTTAAAATTTTACAAAGGGCTGGAGATGCAGCTCAGTGTGAAAGCCCTAGTTTCACTGTCTAATGCCTCAAAAAAATAAAATGAAAAAATCCCTTGCTGCAGCAGCTGCCTAAGGTGATGAGTGTTGGCTTATATATCATCTGTCTGTCTGTCTGTCTCTCTATCTGTCTGTCTGTCTTTCTATCTACCAAAGGCAGTGTTGCTTTATTCTAGCAGGTGTCAGCCAATTTCGACAAGTCACTTTGATATCACTTGGGTGTGGGGGTGTAAATTGGAGCTGGTGACATGGGCAGAAATGGGAGCATTTGTCAGAACAGCTTGTTTTTTCTTCACTGTGAGATCAGCAGGAGCCTACTTAGAAGCCTATAATTTGGTGCAACATTTTTACTTTTGGAGAAAGACAAAACTATATTGACAGGTACTCTCTGCATTTTCCAAATTTCCCCTGAGCACTGAGTAATTTGTTTTCAACTCCTGTAGGGCTTTGCTTTGAGGCAATAGGACTTGTCTCTAAGGTCCAAGATATGGGCTCCACTCTTCTCCTCTGGTCCTGATTGCAGGGGCCTTGAAGCACTAATCTGGGATGGGATTGGCTCTGAGAAGAGCATTCCCGTGTCCCAGGTTGGGAAAGAAGCCAGGATATTTTTTAAAAGGTAGCATTTCAACAATCTTCTTTTGGTGTCTCACAGTTTTGCTACTTCCTGTGTGCCTTCAGGCATAATCTTGACCATCACTATCTTTCCTTAAGATTATGAATGAAAAGATGTCACTTTGGTGGGACATGAAGGGTAGCAACTGTTCCACTAGTACCAGGGTGTAGTCCATCCCAAAGCCCTCTTAGCTCACATCTGAAAGAGAAAGACTAAGGGCACTTCCTACCCTGTACTTCTGGTTGCCACTGCAAAAGCAGCCAACAGCTCTGGCTTTGGGATCCCTGGCTTGGAGAGGTACTGGGGTGCTGCAGGGCCTAGGGGTGTAAGCCAAGAGAAGGCTCTGTTGGGACCTGAACCCATAGAGGAATAGCTGTGGGATTGACTCCAAGGGGCTGAGCTAGGACCAAATAGATGCATGAAGTTCAAATTGTAGCTTAGTGTGAAAAACTGTGCTCTGACAGGAAGCCCAAAGCAGATAGCTGAAAACAATTCCACTGTTTTTGTTTTGTTCTGTTCTGTTTTGTTTGCTTGCTTGTTTTCTGCATTGTTATTTGTTCCTTCACGGTTCTCGAAGCTAGAAGTATTTTTTTTAAAAATTGCTTTTCAGGTCTCTCCTCTCACTGCAGTCTAGGAGCAGATACTGCCTGACCCTCCTCAGCTTCTTGTAGTCACCAGCGTTGCTTGACTCAGGGCAACACAGCAGCCCAGCCTCTGCCTCTCTCCACAAGGCTTCCTCCTTTGGGTGTGTCCATCTCCTTTAAGGAACTGGGTTAGGATTCACCTTAAGTAGCACAACTTGTAAGGCTGAGGACTTTGGCACTTCTTTTGGGGGACACAGCTCAACTCACAACAGGGTGCCTCTGAGGAACTGAGTTCTTTATCATGGGAAATATGCAACTCAAGTGAAGGTCTTCAGGATGCTTAAAGAAATCTAAAGTAAGTAGAGAATGCAATTCAATGACTTCTAGCATCCTTTCTGACCACCAGTATCCCATAATGTTAGAAGTCCTGCAACAGATGCTGCAGTAAATTGTGGGACCGCCCTCCCATCTGGGTGAGCTATCGCATGTACCAAAAGTCAGCCCTTTCAAGGACTGAGGCCCAAGGAGAAGAGCGAACCTCGACTCAGCCCACCTTGTTGGTTCTTGGTGTTCACTGTGGGAAAGGCATTCCAAGACTTGTCAGTATGAGGCACAGGAGATGTGTTAGGCTGAGTTAGAAAGTGCAGAAGACTAGGGAAAGGCTTCCAGCTCTGGACAAGGCACACTCTGATACTAAGGTTCAGGCTGGCTCCCACGGAAGGATTAGGCCGGCATGCATGTCTTCCCTGGGGTTGGCTAGACCTCCTTACCTCAGTTCTGGTTTCCCAGCTCCTGAGGATCCTCATGGCTTGCAGGGCATAGCTGTATTCCCTGCAATGACTGCCCCTGCTGGTATGACCTCATCACATGTTGGTTTGTGAAGCTCTGCTGTTCCTGGAAACCAAGGAGGCTATAGCTGTGGAGACTTCTAGGGGATGCTCCAGGGGGCCTGGAGAGGGATAGTGTAGGAAGCCAGCAGCTGGATGGCCGCACATGCTCTGAAAATTATGTGATTCTTACCTTGGTGTCTTCAGTGAAGGGGACCAGACTCACTAGGTAAACCTGAGGCTCACAAGCCTGGCAACAGGACACTGCTGAAGTGACTAAAATGCCTCTGTGCAGAGTGAGCAGGGATCTGACCCAGACTTTTCCTTCCCTCCTGACTGCATCATCCTCTTGAAAGATGTTTTCCATACTGTGGCTACTAGTAACCCAGACTTGAATCTTATAGGTTTGGTACATTCACTGAAAAAATGACCCCTTCCCCAGTACTCTAAGGAAAGAGCCAGAGATGCTGTCATTGGGTCAGCTTCGTGCCTTTCACTCATCTCCTAATTTGTCACTGCGACTTTGAACAGCACTTCATGGAAAGACTGAGCCCTGTGCGAATTGCATGCATTAGGAATGGAGAATGACAGCATCCAGGAGAGAAAGTGGGGTGACATTAACATAGTAGGCAGGAGGCTGAGAACTAGAGCAGCCATACCCACCTGTCCACCTTGAGTCCTTCCCTCAAGTCATGGTGTTCACCTTGTTCTCTCGGTCTCTCTTTCTCTTTCTCTCTGTCTCTGTCTCTGTCTCCTCCCTCTCTGTCTCTCTCTCCCTCTCTGTCTGTCTGTCTCTGTCTGTCTCTGTCTCTCTGTCTCAGTCTCTCTCTCTCTCTCTCTGTCTCTGTCTCTCTCCCCGTCTGTCTCTGTCTCTCTGTCTCAGTCTCTGTCTCTCTGTCTCTGTCTCTCTCTCTGTGTCTCTGTCTCTCTCTCTGTCTCTCTCTGTCTCTGTCTGTCTGTCTGTCTGTCTCTCTCTCTTTCTCTCTCTCTCTCTCTCTCCACATTACTAATTTTCCCCATCATCTATCAAAGCACCAAAAAGAGCTTATGGCATCTAGGTTGTGTGGTACTTTGAGTTGTGTATCCAGGAAAAAGAGAGATGAATTTGCACTTGATGAAAAAGGATGACTTCAGGATGTACGTGCTCTGGTGCTAAGTTATGGATCTGTCCCAAAGTCTGACCTGACAGTGTCCGTGTTTCAGCCTCCAGACTTTTGAACTGGGCAAATGCTTGGGAGGAGTTTTACACTTGAGAATGACCAAGTTCATCTGTTTCCATTGGCACAAGCGTTCCTGAGTTGAAAAGAGCTCTGGGTTAGTAAAACAATGTAAAGAAGAAAGCTCAGCGGACTGACGCACCTGCTTAGGCAGGCTCAGCGACCAGGACTGGATCCTGGGCAGGCCATGCTGACCCCTCCCCGGGGTGTGCTAAGATGGTGATTGAGATTGGGTGTGGTGGTGCGCACCTGTAATCCCAGCACTTGGGAGTCTGAACACAGGAGGATCACTATGAGTCCGATCTGTGTAGTGAGACCCTGTAGACCCTGTACTAAATACATTTTTTAAAAACGTAAAGATGAATTTTTATCTTTTACCCTTCTGCTTTCAGCACATTCCACCCCACACATGGCAGGACCAGCTCAAGCCCTTTTAACCAATCAACCACCCCCAGCCCCCAAGCAGCCTGCTAAGACGTTTAATGTCGCGCACAAGGGCTTGGACCCTGTCTCTGGCGTCCGTCCCGCCTCCTCGTGCTCCACTGCTTGTGCTGCTCTCATCTCCTCTGTTTTCTCTGTCATCTGACCCCCACGCCGACCACAGGCCTTGTAAGATGGCTCTCACAGCTCACATACGCTCTCTCCCTCCAGATGTCCCTTCCTCTGGCTCCCTGACCCTGGTGGGAAGCTCTGATCTGGAGCCTTGCCACAGACTGTTCTACAAGTTGCCCACCCACATGCACTCACTGCAGGGGCTCTGCTGCCTTAGGCCTTGACGTAGGTGTGTTCCTGTGCTGGCGCTGATGTCACAACACGCCATGGCATTTCTTCTAGCTTGAAGGGCTGTCATTTATAAATTTCAGGTTGATGATTACTCTGGTACCCTACCTGAATCTTCCAGAAAGTTCTTTTAAGAATATTATATTTGGGAGCTGGCGAGATGGCTCAGTGGTCTAAAGCACCTACTTGGAACAAGCTTGGTGAAGTACAG
>NDGM011138316.1:0-23929 GCA_002564305.1 Octomys mimax | reverse complement strand
ACACACACACACACACACACACACAAAGAGTAAATAGACCTCAGCTTTATGGTATTTATATATTTTATACTGCACCATTTTGACATTCCTCAAAGAAAGTAATAAAAATGATAATACAATTGTAGCTAAATAACATGAGGTCTCCTAAGAAAAATAAATCTGTGACCTACAGCTGAATACAATCTCAAGCCATGAGCATCTTGTGTTTATAGAGAGGTCAAATCAGACAGCAACTCTTTTCGCTTTTGTTAAAATACAGTGGCTGATGTGCAAATCAAAAATAAAGTCAACTTTGTCAGAAAAAAGATCCATTTAATGAGTCTTTACTTGAAAAATTAATGCAAACTGGGAAGTTTCAAAATTGTTCTTTTACATAGGCAAATGGTAAACAATAAAAACATAAGAATGGCAGCATTTCTTCAAATGAAATGCAAGTGAAAGCCAATTTGAATGACTGAATTTATGTGCCTGTCTGATAATGTATGATACACAGTTCCAAATACTTTCAAATTTCAATCTCCTGGCACAGAAGAGCCAGCGCAATACTATGCGGTTACTTTCGCATCCAGCTATCTTCCTTTTCTCATCTTGACATTGTAAATATTATTTTCTGCCCCATCTGCCCTTCTTAATCCAGAAGTCTTTACAGTCAGTTAAATGTACGGTAAAAGTTGAAAAATATGGCTTTACATTGAAGAAAAAATTAAGAGAAATGATCCTAAAACCATTCCATGCAAAATTTAAAAAGTGTAAGAACAAAATATGCACATAAGTAAACCAGAGTGGGAAAAATCTCCTAGTAATCACAGTTTGACCTGTTTATTTAAGGACATATGTATAAAAATTTCTGAGTGACAGAGGGAATGGCGATGCTTAAGAAAGACACATGGCAGGCCACAGCAGCACAGTCACTTAGCCACAGAGTTAGCTATTATTGGCCTCATGAAGTTCACAAGATCCAGTTTGGAGATGGTTACAGGAAAGGAAAGAGACACAACACGACATCTGCAGTGAAGTTCTTGGTAAAGATGGACACTTTCCATGGAGGGAACTACGGGCGACTTCGGATGCTAGCAATGCACTGCTCTTTCCAAAGTGCCTGAATTTAAGACCTGCTCAACAGAGGAGGAGCAAGGGAATATAAATCAGGCAAGACAGAGAAGTAGTGCCAGGATGAGGCTGGCGGGAGTACAGCCCTCTGAGGGTGCACTGCAGAAGGTTCTGTCCCTGTACAGCCCTAACAACGAGGATCCCGAGGAACATGGCTATCTTCACTGTACTCTTTATGATGTGTTATTATTATTATTATTATTATTATTGTGTGTGTATCTGTGTGTGTGGTACCAGGGATTGAACTTGGGACTTTGCACTTGCCAGGCAGGCACTTATGCTGCTGAGCTATCTCCCTGGCCCATGATGTGCTAGAATTGATTCCAATGGTTTAGAAATGTATATTAATCACAGGTACAGTCAAGTCTTAACTACACAGTGTCTCCCAAGGTAGATACACAGAAGAATTGCTCACACAGCAGCTTGTATATGAGCATTAACAGCACTGTTGTTCATATATCCCAAATGCAGAAACAAGCCAAAAGTCCAGCTACTGAATGGGCAAGAAAAACGCTATCTATCCACACAATGGAATGAAGGCCACACTCCTGAAAAAAGGAATGAAATTCTAATTTATTCCATAGTCTTGATGAAACATGAAAATGTTAAGTAAAAGGAGGCACAAAAACCTTTATATTTCACGAGTTTATTTATCATACAAAAAGAAAATCCGGAGAGAGAACAACCAGATTAGTGGTTGCCAAGGCAGGAGGGTGGCAATGGCAGAGATAAGATGTGAACCCTTATACACATATAGGAGTTCTTATCTAATAGACAGAATGGTCTAAAATACTGAGAATACTTTTCTAATATTGCAAATATATTAAAAACCCGGCAAATTGCATTCACTAGAATAGTGAAGTGCATGTTATTGTGAAGTGTACCTAAATAACATTTTTAAAGTAAAGAAAGGTAAGAATCTGCCCACCTTCACTCTCATAGCTAGAATTTATCAAGTTCCTCTGAAGTTGTACACAATTTATATATCTTCCATTGTATGCAATACCCAAAATAATACCACAGGAAATATTCTATAGATAATGAAATTAAAGGACAAAGAAGGCTAAGTATTTGGTGAAAGACTATTTGTAAGAGACAGAGCTGAGCTTATAAAATCAGGCAGTCTATATTTCAGGCTTAATTACCAGAAGTAACCACAATTAACAGCTAGGACTAGACATACTCCCAAATAATTTTCATTAGAAGGAAGAGATGCAGGCTCATTTAACTACTTATGATGGTTGTTTCTACATTCAAAAATCAGGATAGTAGTGGCATAGTCAGTATGCCATAAAATTTTTATGCAATTCTTTACAGAAAAAACAAAACTGATGCTGTAAGACTTCCTTTTGTCAGTAAGCATCATGTTGAATCTCCCACATTTCTTAGATCTCCTTAATTTCTTTAAATTGCTACAGCAAGTGAAAAAATGGTCTCTGTGGATTCTAATGTCACATTAACTATCACTCTTCCCACCTACTTTATCTTTTCAAGATTGAGTCCCTCATGGGAAATCTTCTCATTCTCAAGTACATGGAAGAGTAGAAAAGGAGCTACTATACTTTTGTTGTTGCCCTACAGGAATTACTGCAGTTGAACTCTTTCCCTTGTGATTGAGGTATTTATTCTCTTCTTCCTTGGAAGCTGATGACTCTCTCAACAAGTATTTTCTCCTTGGGACTTAGCCAATACCATGTTGCCCTACTTAGGAAAGCAGCTTTAACCAGGTTGCAAGCTGAATGAATACAGAAGGGCGATGCTCAACACTAGAAATCTCAGTGGAAGATAGTTGGCCAAGGAAAGAATTTCCATTCGCGTCAGGAAATCCAACTTGAGGCTGAGCATTTCCTCCTTTGGAGACTCCTCTGTTGTGAAAGCAGCACTTGGAGTAAAGGTCTTCCACAGTGCAGAAAGACGAAAGAAGGAAAAAGCCTTCACACTTGTGGATAGAAAGTTCTAGCACGTCACAAAGAGTGACAGGGAAAGAATCTGGGGTTGAAGGTGGAGGTGGGTGACAATGGCACAAAGACAGGAGGATGTAATCTCTGACCTGATTTGTTATTATTGCTGTTGTTTTTTCCTGCAGTGTGATGTCCATGATTTCACGGTCTCAGAATCATTATTACCATTAGCATTATTCATCCTGTCCAAAAAGCCTCAAACATTTCATGCCATGACTTTCAGAACTACTGAATTCCAGAGAGTCAATGAATGCTTTTGTAGGAATGGTTTCCTTACTACATTTTGCTAAATCTGTTGGGGATATAAATTTTATCATTTTTAAGTCTTGTTATTTAAATCTGAGATGAGAAAGAAGATGGAAGGGGAAGAAAGCAGGTAAAGGAAACATAAGGGAGAAAATAAAGCAAACGTTATTTCTTTAAAATTAGTTTTATAATTCTGTGTAAGAAAAAACAAAAAAAAAAAAAGATTGGATGCTACACTACAGTCCACATTCCAGGCAGCTTAATAAGTCATAAATAAGACTTAACCATAAAGAAAAAAAGGCAAAATTATTAAAGCATACAACTTCTAAATTCAGCTGGGCACTGCACAAGGCATATAACACAGACACCCAGAAGATTTGGAGAATATGTAAATCTTTAAAAATATATGGTATCAGAGATGCCACTTCAAAAGAACAGATTATGAACCCAAGAAATGGGAGCAAAGTTCTGAGACCTTCCTCAGTCTGCACTTCGTGAGCTAGTCATACCAGTTTCTTCAGGAATGCAAGAATTATTGCAAAATGGCCAGGTTCTATAAACATACTACCCAAGCTTAACTTACACCTAAGACAAAAATAATCTGAAAGAATTTCCAAAAATATTCCATCCTTTCATATTTTTCTTTTTTGTGGAAAAGAAGAAGTCTTCGCACTCACCTGCATCAAATCCCACACTGGGCACTATGTCCACTGTTCCATGAAAGGCTCCAGCCCACGCTGAGGTAGCAGTGGTGACTGCAGACGGATCTGTCTTCGTGATCTCACACTGAGGAGCAGGAATCCTGGCGGCACGCACGGACGGCATCAGCAGAGGCCCGTAGGACGGATCCAAGGCAGAGCCAGCGGCAGGGTGGTGGTGGTGCCGGTGATGGTGGTGGTGGTGGCGGTGGTGCATGTGGGTGTGAGGGTGATGGTGCCGCATGTACACGTCGTGCATGTGGCTGTAGGGTGGGCTCACCTGAGATGCCAAAGGGTAGTGCCAGGACTCAGACACGGGAGGGGGCGGTGGTGGGCCAGTCTGATGCAGGCTGTGGCCTGACCAGGGGCTAGGGTCTGCTGCAGTAAAGGTGCCAGGGGGCGCAGTGACTTGGAAGTCAGGATGAACTCCCCCTAAACAAGGTGCAGGTGGGGGCTGGTATGAGCTGGTCCAAAAGGAAGTTGGGAAATTACTCCTCTGGCTTGTGAGAGCTGAGCTGTCTGAGGAGACAGAAAACACATTATTTTCATAAGATTCTGTGCTGGGGTAGACCTGTCCAATCCTGTTTTATAAGCAAGTGAATTAATGCGCACTCTTTCTCCACTCAGGAGTGGGTGATGGCAGTCTAGCCTCTGGGCCAGCCTGTGAAGACCCAACCCTCGCCATTTTGTTTAGCTTTTATCAGGCTGGTAAAGTAGGCAATTTGGAGAATGCAAGCCCCATTTCCTTTTGGGACCTTTGCTGACAAAGGTCTTAGCAGAGATCACCAGCGCAAACACTTCTCTCATAAAGAAAACTTATGCCATCGATGAGGTAGGTGTAGACTAGAAATGATCATTGTACCAGTCTTTGAAGTGAGAGTACAAATTTCGCTCAAATCAAAACATTGTAATACCGAGTAGTGAATGGAAGCAGGATCTCCCTTCCCTGTGCCCACCAACTTTTCCTCCCCAGAGAGATCTGGAAATCTCTACACTGATAATGGTAATTACCTCCTAATGAGAGTAACCAAATGAATTTAGTCTCATGCTGACTGGAGGTACCTCACGAATGATTTATAAGGGCTTCACTCCAGCCCTAGGAAATCCAGAGGAACCTGGGCTCCCAAACTTGATTCTTCCCAGGATTCCAGTTGCAGACAGATGGACAAGAGCTCAAAACTCAGTACTTAGATTCAGTGTTGACCTTCTGGGCAAATTTGATTCAGTTCTCGTCCAGTTAAGTCTGTGACCAGAATCATTAATGGAGACACACTAAGGACCCCCATTTTAAAAATTAGGAAATACAGACAAATAAGAAGCTTAGATTGACTCCAATTGCCAAGACTGGATGCTGAAGTCAGATGGGTCGTCTGAATGGTCAATGCCAGCACATTTGTGTCATGCCATGAGATGTCATAATTATGACTAAAACCAAAATATCTGTAAATTGTTAAGATTCTGTCAAAATTGTAAGTGGAGGGGCCTGGGAGATGGCTCAGTGGAATAAGTGCTTCCCTGGCAAGCGCAGGGGCCTGAGTTCTATCCCCGGTTCAAAAAAAAAAAAAAAAAAATTGTTAAGTGGAAGAGATTTGAGCAGAGTTAATATAGTTTAGGAAGATTTTAGATAAGATGAAAATAAAAAAGAATAGCATGATTGTATATGGAAAAAGGCAAATTCTCCCCAATTCTGCCTCAATTCAGTGTGTCCACTCAATCCTGACGATATGCTTATGATGGCCTACTATGTGCCTAAAAGAGGGGTTACGAGGGGCCGGGGAGATGGCTTAGTAGGATAAGTGCTTGCCTGGCAAGGGCAAGAGCCTGAGTTCAATCCCTGGTTCCACTAAATAAATAAATAAATAGATAAATAAATAAAAGAGGGGTTACGGATGAATGAACACTCTCCAAAGAAAGGCATACAAAGAAAGAAAAATGCTGCAGGACGTGGCTAGCGTCCTCAGAAGAGTAAACAGAGAAAAAACACTGAATCAACCCAAGACAGTGATAACTACATCAAAGCCAAAATGTTCAGAAGAAGCTCGTCTGGTGAAGAGAAAAAACAGAACTGTAGAAAAATAAAAGGATGGAAAAAAAGATGATGTGCTTTACATGCATACGTGCATGCACACAGCAGCAGTAGCAGCAGCAGCATTTGAATAAAATATGTTTAGTAGCTAACACTGGGGAAAACAGAAGAAAACTTACAAGACTATAGAAATTCGAAGAACCCAGATGAGTCTGGATTTCTAATAGACCAAAGTGGGGTTTAATTCTGAGAAAAATGGCAATGGGTGGGAAAGGCTATTTTAGGAAGTTACCTACTCATGTCAGTATTTGGAAAGATCAATCCATTTGCCCATAGTCTATTGCCAAAGGAATGTGAAACTCAACAAACCCTTCACTGATTTCTCAGCCTTCAGGACGCCCTCTCACACTAAGCAACTTAAGACCTCAAGTGGACATCTCTGTTGGTCTTTCCGTGGCTTACATGCTTACAACAACAATGCATTTTGAACTTATGGAATCCAAACTGTCTCTAGCTCAATATTATTCCATACAAGGTACTATGGATTATTTCTCTGAAGAGTATAGTTATTAAATATTAATTATGAATGTATGATAAGCCTATTCGTATTGAGTTGAACGTCAAAAGGCTTTGTTTTCCTTTGAGTGTAGGAGCCATGGCTAAGAAACCTTTATCTTCACTGCCTAAATTCCCAGGTAACATAGTTTTTTGGTACTTATTTATTTTCGCTTCAGGGAAAGGTTAAATAATTTGAATCAACCACTACCTACATCATGAGGGTAACATGACTGGGCTTTCACTGTGGTGTTCACACAGCCTTTCTGTCATCACTAAAGATGAGAAGCCCTTCTTTCTCAGTCCTTCAGCCCAGAACCATCACCCTCAATTCTCCTCATCTGCGCAGGGAGCTCACAGCTGGCCACAGGCTGCAGCCAGGCGGCTGCCCCACAGAGCTGTCGAGGCTCTCGAACCCTCGCGGAAACCTGAAAAAGGACATCCTTCAAGGGGCAAAGACGGAATTGCTCACCCATCACGTCCTCCTGTGCTCTACAGGATGCTTAGGTCAATGCCTTTACTTTTATCACAATCGATCAGAAGGTAGCCCTTGCAATCAAGCTCATTGGCCAAGTGGCAAACAATTCGTATTAAATGATTATCTCTCATTGGCGTATCGAGAATGGTAGCTAATGAACAAAGGAAAACTGTACATGTTACTACAGAAAATTCCACTTGCCTTAAATGATAGTATTTGCATACTATTTTTGTCATGCCCATAAAGCTACCCAGGTTTAAAACTTAAAAGCCTACCCAGGAGTTTCTAGAGGACTCTGAAAGTCACAGTGTGGCCTGGCTACTGTCAATCTGTCCTGTGCTCTCAGAGCTCTCATTTAGGGCAATAAATCCTTCACTCTGCCCATACTCCCACCTCTGGGTATAGCAGAACCTTACATTATTGAACTACAACCCACAAATATGTGTCAGAGACACATAGTCCCTCTTATTAAAATTTCCATCAAAATAGGAAAGGCAGAGTAGATACCATTTCTCTGGACGCTTCTTTTTGCTTATTTATATGTGCATGAAACCAAGCATTTTATAGGTGCCTAAGCATTTGGGATATGAACACAAAACATGAATACAAAAAGCATTACCATCCTAGTTAGGAAGCACCGTATTATGATAGGTGAACACATTATCATTGAAAGTAGAAATATATACTTTTAAAATGCACCCCCTAAAGATTAGATACAGGTTTAAAATCCTCCAGGGAAAGATAAACTTTAAAAAACTTTGTATTTTTTCAGTATGTATATGTCTCCAGAGATCAATATAAAGTTTGCGAAATTTATGCATTTCTTTTTAAAAACACCGTTGGATTTTACAAGTAAAACAATACTGAATGGAAAGAAAATATGCCTGTGAAGACATCTATTTTAAAGACTCATTATTTGGTATCTAGCTTTTTTAAAGAAAAAATCTTGACACAAAGAAATAGATGAAGTGCTCTGTTTGATGCTGGAGTTGGCGTGTTTTTGCATGTAAATACATTATTCATCACATGCCACTGCCTATGAGCACGTAATCACAGCCACACTGTTGGACGAGAAAGCACGTAACACCCGCAGGACCCATTTCTTGTTACCTGACTTTTCAGTTTAGTGGATACCATTCAGAACTGCATCAAATTAACACTTTCTAGGGACTTTGGATTCACTATTCTTCAATAGTTGGGCAATATTAACCCAAATTTGGACGATGTTCTCAAAGAAGTCTAACACATACCAAAAGTATGTGCTATATAATTTGGTTCAGTTTGCACTGGTATCCAAGAATATCACACACACACACACACACACACACACACACACACACTTTATTTCCAACCTCCCAGTATTAAATCAATGTATTTTTCAATACAACCTGCTCAAAGTGTACTAAGTAATCTCACTGTCAGAGCAGAAATATTTATTAGTGAAATGGAGTTTTAACATAGAATAGCAGGGCTGGAGAGATGGCTCAGTAGAATAAGCGCTTGCCTGGCAAGCACAAGGGCCTGAGTTCAATCCCCCATTCAAGGAAGGAAGGAAGGAAGGAAGAGCTTCTTTTCAATTCAAAAAAGTTGAGATACTTTTCCTTCAAATTTAACTGTTTTTTTGAAAAAAAGAATGGATGAAAATTGTAAGAAAAATTCAAGTTAATTAAAGAATTAGAAACTTTATTACTTACTCTTGAGGAAAAAAACAAGACAATAAAATTCTATAGAATAATTATCTTAAGTCATCTTAATGTCTAGGAAGTACATTCATACAATAAATATTGATGAAAAATACCAATGTTAAAAGTTAGTATTTACCTTTCCATTAATCACAGTAAAAATATTCTGTTCAATTCTTATCCAAAAGGTTCCTCATATAATGAAAGTCTCATATTCTTTTTTATTGTACTCCCTATGAAAACAAGCCCTTGATTCAGAGGTGAAATGTGACGTTTTCTAGCACTGTCTGTTATTGAAGTATCACACTTTACGATTATGTTCAAAGGTTTCCCTCCAGTTTCACTGATTGTAGAGTTGCTGAAATGGGACCCATGACTCTACAATGGGAGCTTTAAGGAGCAACACCAGACGTTCCTACTCTGTGGGGGCAGTGGGGTGAGGCACAGCAGGTGTCACGTTCCCCTCAAAGGTTTATCCAAAGCTTCTTGTAAAACAAACATCTCTGTATATCCTAAAGAATCCACTCAGCTCCTCAATCCCGATCTTTAGGCTCATTAGCCAATTCTTCCTCTCTTTTTCTCCTTTTCTCTGTTTAAATTCAATATTCATTTTGACAGGTTTTTTTTTCTATTTATTTATTTATTGAACACAGTGTCTTACTATGCAGCTCACATTCATAGTGATCCTCCTGTCTCAGCCTTCCCAGGGTTGGGATTACAGGTTTACACCACCACTTCCGGTTCCAGACCAGCATCGCATGCAGTACCGGGGATGGCTCTTGGGTCTCTGTGTTTGCCATGAAGGCACTTAAGACTGCTGAGCTATGCCCCCAGTCCTTGACAGATCTTTCTTATGAAACCCTCTGAGACTGAGTTGTGCTGAGAGACTTTATGTAGATCAACCAACCAATAGATGCCTGCTTTGGAACTACAAAGAAAAACAGCAGCAACAACAACAAAAACAGGGAGCACAGCACAGGTTGCAGATCTATGATCTACTTTGGGGGGCCTGATTTAATAGCTATTGTTTTCTAGACACACATAAAATACCCACATATATGCACACACACACATACACATGCACACACACACATACACGCATACACTTACATTTTGGGAAAATCAGTGCATAGACATACCTAAAGCTGATGTTTCTATTTCTGCTGCATAATCAGATTAAATTTTCATAGCTGAAGAAATTCTACTCAATCCCCACTAGAATGCTTAATAGAATTAGAGGTAACTGATGAGATACACCAGATGCAGTATGAATATTCCTTTTCAGTATTTGCCTAACAGTTTTAAAACACATAAGAAGAACTTTTGTAGCTCCAGCAGGAAGCCACACATTCAAAGTATTATTATCAAAAATATATTCAAAGCTATTCCATTATCCACTTTAAACGAAGCACATTGTCTTCATCTAAAACTCTAGTATGGAAGCATATTCTGCAATCAAATACATTTTGGTTCTGAATGTATTTGCAGCACTGTATCATATCAGTAGCACTGTGTAACTTCAAACTATAAAGTAGAACTTTTAGAACAGCTGTTCAGTCCCTTTTTACGTAGTGTAACAGCCACTGTCATTAACACGATCGGCTGCCTTTAACCTACATTACATCCAGGAAATACACACTTCCAGGAAACAATGCTTGTGGATAGACTTAATAATGGTTTTCTGTGTGCTGCATAGTGCAAGCTCACACTCAGGAACTTGATTCAAGCCTTACGTGCAATTAACCACACTGAAAAATCTTTACAACATCCCTAGGAGATAGATAGTGATAAACACACTAATACACATTTAACCAGTATAGTTGGAGGAAGTTGCTTTAAAGGCATTTTAAGTTACACTTGCATCCAAAGTGAAGAGGATACAAAGATCACATTTTCCAATCCTATGTATCTTTGGTGGATAATATTAATGTCTTACTAACTCTTTTTGCTGGATACCTCAAACTCATTTTATTGTACTTCCTCTTTAATTTTCTACATCCTTAATTACAATTATGGCTGTCTTGTGAATCCCATCCAAGCTTTTTGTTTAATTATTTAAAACTGATATACAAATAGAAAAACAACAGCAAAATTCTGTTCACAAATGAAAATGATATACTTGAAGTAAAAGAACCTTAATGAATAAGAGATTTTAACTAGTTCAATTCCTCAGTTTAAAAAAAAAATTTAAAAAAAAAAGAAAATTTAAACAAAGATAAGGAAAATGACGTGAGACAAGCAAAAATGATACGAAATAGCAATATGATATCACTGTGGATTTTGTAAAATCTGGGGGAGAGGAAGAGTGAATAATCTTTGAAACACTTGTTTCATACCCATGACTTTTCACCTCAGCACAGGCACACAAATGCTGCTTCTCATGGTCATTGTTAGCTCAGGCTCCCTTCAGCAAATGCTTAGTCTGCTCCCTCTGGGCAGAATGACCTGCCACTAGATAGCCACAGCACGAATGCCTTGCTGCTCATCAGGCTCCTACTCAAATGTAACTCGGTCAGAGAGGACTTCATGACTTCCCCTAGTAAAGGTGGCATTGTGTGTCATAATATGTTTGATAATATGTTTATTACCTATTTCTACCATTCTCAATGTTTTTTTTTTTTTTCAGAACCGGGGACTAAACTCAGGCCCTTGCACTTGCCAGGCAAACGCTTATTCTACTGAGCTATCTCCCCGGCCCTGTCAGTGTCTTTAGCTATCAGCTCATAAATGTGGAGCCTTCAGGTATCCCATTCACTGATAAGGGCCTAATACACTGAAAGTTTTTCAGCACTAAGAAAGTTTAATAAATATGTGTTTCATAAACCAACAAATGTTGTGATCTGTTTCACAGGTCTAGTTTTTTTCTTTCTTTCTTTTTCTGCCAGTACCATGTTGATCTTATCACAGTAGCTCTATAGTATAATTTCAAGCCAGGCACTGTAAAACCCTGCCTTGCCTTTGTTGGTCAGAATTATTTTTGCTACTCTAGATCTCTTCTGGTTCCAAGTGAATTTTAGGAATGTTTTCTTTAGTTCCATGAGGTATGTTGCTGATATTTTGATTGGGATTGTATTAAATCTATGCAAGAATTATGGGCACATGGCCATTTTCACTATGTTGGTTCTTTAGCCCATGAGCAAGGGATATATTTATATTTTCTAACATCCTCTTTGATCTTTTTTTACAGAGTATTGTACTTATCAGTATATAGATATTTTGCTTTCTTTGCTAGTTTGTGATACGGTTTGTGTCTAGTTGTCCCCCAAAGCCTCATACAGTGATGGGGTAATAGGCTTCTAAAGTTTGTGATTAATTCATGATATAATCCTAGGATTATAGGTGTGAGTGCTACACCTGTCCTAGGGCAGATAGCCCAGATGCAGCATAAGGAAGGGAGAGAGGCTTGCCTTCTACCTCTGCTGCTGCTGCTGCATCTGCTACCTCTACTCCTCTGTTCCTGCTCTTGCGGTTTTCCTGTTTTCCACTGCCATGCGCTGCTGCCCTCTGCCATGTGCCGCTCTTCCTGAACCCAGGTGAGTATGGGCTGAAGCCTCCACAAACGGTGAGTGACCTGAACCTGTCCTTCCTTAATTTGGGATGTCAGGTATTTTGCCCCAACAATGAGAGAGAAGCAACCAAGACAGATTGATTGCTAAATATTTCAACTTTTGGATGCTATTGTAAAGGGTTTTGTTACCCTAAATTCTCTCATATTGAGTTTGGTGTCTGCGTACTTGCGCTATTGAGCATTAAGGATTGATATGGTATCCAGCTACACTACTGAATCTGATTATTAAATCTACAAGACTTTTGGTGGAGTCTTTAGAAACTTCTCCGGAGAGTATCATATCATGTACAAATAATGATAACTAAATCTTTTCCTTTTCAATCCTCATTCCTTTTATGATAAAATGACCTCATTGATGATTCAAGAGACACAAATTAAAACAATTTTAAGATTCCAGATCGCCCCTGAAAAGATGACATCATCAAGGAATGAACCAATAACAAGTGCTGGAGGAGTTGTGGGAAAAAGGAATCCTGTTCCTTTTCCCACCATTCATGGGGGTGTAGACTGGCGTGAACATTGTGGAAATCAGTGTGGCGATTACCTAAAAATAAAGCAGAATCAGAGGTCCCATTTGTTCCAACTCTTCCCCTTCTGGGTATCTTTCTTGAAGAATTAAAAACTTTATACTAGAGAGATTTATGCACACCCATGTTTACAGCAACAGATTGTAATAGCTAAATCACGGAAACAACTCAAATGCTCATCAACCAGGGAATGAATAAAAAGAAGAGGGTTTTTTAATATACAATGGAGTATTACTTGGCCATAATGAAGGCTAACCTTGAAACATTTTTAGGTAAATGGATGTACCCTGAGACCATTCTCTTAAGAGAAATAAATCAGACACTTCTGTAAACATTGTGCTATCTCCCTGATGTGAGAAACTGACAGAGTAAATGTGATCCATGGCATACGACAGACACTGTGAAACAGGAACAACATTGTTGAAGAGGAGAGATGAACCAGGGAAGGAAAAGAGAAAAAGAAAAAAAGGGAAAAGGAGAGAAATGGTTAAAAAAAGAAGATAAAATGAAAACAAAGGGGAAGAGGCGCTAAAGGGATAGAAGGGCACTGGAAAAAGGAGCCAGCAGAATGCGTCACATGCAAGTACAAATTGATGACTATGATGAACATAATTTTTATGTATATCTAAATTTTCCAATAAACATAATTTTTAGAAAAGATAAATGAACAGGCGAGAATTTTGAGGATCAATTTCAAAAAGATGCCAAGAAAATTCTAATAATAGCTTTTAAATATTACCATTATTTACTTCTATATTAAAATGTAATAACTGACTAAAGGTCTACTCTGATTTCTTCAAGTCATGCAAATTATATAGCAACTGTTGAACTGTTGTAGGGTTATTGACACATACAACACCCTCCCACTGAAAACTGTTCTGGCAATGATACTAGAGAAAATCACTCTACACAACTTTGGGCCCTAGTTTCTCTTTTCTAGGTTGCATGATCACTTGGTTACAAACACCAATGTGCTAATAGAAGTAAATATTGTGTTTGTATTCTTCTGGACCTGATTATCCTGATGAGACTTATTATTTTATGTATTTTAGTTGTTGTGGTTCTTGTTGTTATTGTTGTTGTTGTTCCAGAGATCGAACTCAAGACCTTAGGCATGCCAGGCAGGCCCTTATGTCACTGAACTATTTCCCTCTCCCTAAGATTATTGATGTATTTATTTATTTATTAAAAACTGGTGATTTCCTGTGTTCATTCTCCACAAAGTATTAAGGTTAGGTGCCATGTGCTATTAGATAGTATATCCATTGATTCAAAATACATCTAGGCTTCCAGGGATACTGCTGTCTTAGCTTTGGAAGAAGTCTGCTGTATTTACTAATGACACAGCTGTGTGTTTGCCAATTCACTTCTATCAAGCCCTCTTATGTTAACTTGCCTGCGTATTCCATCCTTCCCTTATAAGGGGCAATAGTCACTGCTTATCTAAGTGTTATTTACATGTACTATAAAAAGAAAGGAAAAAGAAAAAAAGAGATGGAAAAAACGAAAGAAAAAAGAGGAAAAAAGGAAGGAAAAATAGGAGACAGTGTGGAAAGAGAAGAAAAAAGGAACAGAAGGAGGAAGGGGGTAAGGAAGAAGAAAGGGTAGAAAGGAAGTCTGGGACCCTTGGATCATACCAGCCGTGACTGGCTTCTTAGTAGATCGGCGCTGTTGAACCTGGTCCTGAGGGCTCACCTGACCCCATCACAGCCCGCTTCTTAGAAGCTCACTCGGGTGTTTGTTCAAGTGTGGTTTTCCATCCCTTCCTCTGGAGATTAGACTTTGGTAGTGTGCAAGTCAGGAGGTGGGGATATGTCTCTGACATCGCTAGACCAGTGGCTGCCACACAGAAGCCTGCGCTTGAGTGACTGAAGGGCTAGTTAAACACAAATGATTCCACGGGAGAGCTTCACAGAGCAGGTCTGGAGTAAGGCTGCAGAATTGGCATTTCTAGCACACTCCCTTGCTACACTACATACTTGGTCAGAAAACACTTTGAAGAGGATTATACTATTTAATTCTTATACCAGGTAAGTAGGTACAGGGTCTCCCTATGCAGCTGGGACTAATAGTGATCCTCCTGTCTCAGCCTCCCCAGCGCTGAGCTTCCAGGCATGGGCCACCATGCCAGGTTTCAGGGGCCCTGTGGTACCAGGTATGCAATACCAGGGCTCGAACCTGGGTTCTTGAGCTTACCAGGCAGGTGGCAAGCTGATCTATCTTCAACTGCTGATCTATCTCCCCAGCTATATCAAATAAATTGGAATAAACACCTGTAACACATTTCTTTGAAGCTATCATTGAAATGATGTATAATTTTTTTCTCTAGTCTTGTACCTACAATAATTAAGATGTTACCCGTGATGTTTGGAGACCAGAAATCAAACCAATCTCTGCACCTTCCACACAAAAAGCAATAAAGAAAATGATGCTCAATCCAGGTTTTTCTTTATCAAGGTAAAACACTAGTTTAAAGCATGGAGTTCCTGCTGCAACGCCCAGGTTACACTCGACAGACAGCAGGTCACTCTGCAGCCAGTCAACAGAGAAAGCTATCAGAGAACATAGGAGGAGGCTTTCGGAGTCCACGGCTCTGGGTCAGACTGAGATATTACCTGTCACCACGTAACACCTCGTGCAATGAATGAGCAAAAGCTGAACTTTTAGAAGCTGAATTCGGCTTGCTTATTATTCAGAGATCCAAACTGGGCCATCGGGGCTTTGGGAATGGTGCTCTGCCGCTCAAGCTGGCCACTGTGAATTCAGGCCCGTTGTGTCACTGCTTTTCATGTGGAATTTAAGGGGTGTGACTGCATTGTTTCCAACCCTGCATTCCACATGTGACAAAACTGATCCAGCTGTTTGTCTGAAAGAAATTCCTTGCTGTCCTTAAAAATTAAAAAGCAAGTGGATATCCGTCCTCCAGGGGCATGTCTCCAGCTGGAACCTGGTACAGGCAGTTGCGAAACAGAGACAGCGCCCCGAGAGCATCTGCTTTGGAATTCTTACCTCGCCATAGGGGGGTTAGCCCCATCTTGCTTTTTGAAATGGTAGATTCTGGATGGAACGTGCTGGCTTGGCCCAAAGCTCTTGAGAAGTGCTCATCCACTACTGACCCAATGTCTCCCTGGAAATAAGTGAAAAGGACACAGCGAGAGTTAAGGTACTCCATCTCGGCAGGCTGGTCTTTCTCCTCCTCCTCCTCCTCCTCATCCTCCTCCTCCTCCTCCTCCTCTTGTTTGCTGGGAAGGGTGACCTCCAGAGAGTCCTGCATCTTGCTGTATACCGCTAACTTCTTCTGGGATAGAATAAACAAAACACAGTATCAAAGATAGTTGGCAAAAAAAAAAAAAAAAACACATTAACTAGTTAACTTTTCACTTTACAAAAAAAAGAATCTAAATATTAACATATGTTTGCAAACTGATTCTTCTTCATCTGTTTTTCTCCATCCCTTCCCTCCCCAACCAGTTGCTTCCTTCCCACACTGAAAAAAAGGAAGTCTGTTTTTCCAAATTTAGCAGATAAAAAGAAGTCCATTATCAAGTTGTGTATTTTCAAAGTGTCACAAAGAATTCGACATGGAGGATTTTTGGTTACTGTTTCAAAACCAGCTACATGAAAATGACTTTTTAAAAAAAGATTACAATGAAATCCTTCTAGTTTTTCTTCACATTTTTTATTCACTTGCAAAGATGTAATATATGGTAAAGTCTAAGTCTAGGGTGGGCAAGAGTAGAGTATAGGAAATTAACTGTCTGGGGCAGGGTGAAGAAGAAAAGAGCTTTTCTCAAATGAAATAAGCCAAAATAAAAACAGGAATGTAGCATCTTTTAAAAAGACTTGGCAGATGTGCTGAGCTCATTTCTCAAAAATCAAACTAAAATGACAAAATAAGTCTGTGTGAAGATCCATTTGGCGTGGAACATAGTTTTCAGATGTCCCACTTACCCCCATTATCATAGAGAACAAAAAACACTTTATTGAGGCTGATTGCAAATAATACAAAGTACTAGTAGGCACTCATTTTTCAGATAAAAAACAAGAAAATGGTAATGCAAAATATACGTTAATCCTATCACCATAGATATAATATTACACATTATGCAGGATATTTTTAAATTTTTATATTTATTACCACATTAAATCTTTACAATTCTGACAGATGATTATTACTACTATCTATATATAAAAGAAAAAGACATTAAGTGAAGTATCCTGGCAAAGGTTACAGAGCACACAATTAAAGAACCAGAATTCCTAATAAAACAGGCAAGTGTAGATGTGTATGTGGGTCTTGGAAGAACAGAGAAGTGATACCTAGTGTGGGAGGGATATTCATTAAAATGGTATATTCTGTATTGATTTTCTGCCCGGCAAGACTGTGATTAATTAGTGTTTTCTTATTCCTGCTTTTTAGTATTTTCAAATATTTTCACTGAACATAAGATACTTGTGCTACCAACAAATTGATTATGAATTATACTAAGAGAATGCAAACGCTTACAAATGCATTATTTTAGTGACCAAAAAAGCTTTCTATACCACATATTTCTCTGAAAATTGTAATCCTCTCTCACATCATTTTTCAGAAATAAAAACATTCTGCTTCATGAGTGTGAATAGAAAAAATTATTCCAGAATGCTCAATAGTTTTGCAAATGTTATCAAAATGTATTAACCAGATTCTACGTGTCTAACATAACTGTTAGTTTCAAGATCAATATCTCTAATTATAAATGTACCATTTAATGAACACTACCTCAGATGAATGAATAGCTGCCCTGTGTGAGACAGGTGCTGAAAGGGTCAGGCATATTACGAGGTACAAATGACCACAACGGGGCTGTTATTTATAAATACATGTGTCGCTTTTTATTTAGAATGTCAATGTGGTTATCCTCTGTGGATGAGTAGATAACTTAGTCCGTGCAAGTGAGCATGCATTGCCGATAGGCGATTATCATGCCAACCTAGTTATGTTTCTTATCATGTCCCTTTGTACAGATTTGAACGTCTATATTTTTCTGTATTTCAATATCGAAAACACTGTAGCAGCATTGATCATGTGTAAAATGAGGAGACTAAACTAAATGACCTCTAAAGGTATTACTAGTTTTAAATTCCATTACAAAATTAAACAAATACTATGATTTATTGCTCCAATCATAGTTCTGTTTCTCTCTGTGGTGTGTACTTATGCAAAGCCTATACTACTGCAGCATATGCAAACACTCTTTTGAATATTCTGGCATACTTTATATGGAAAGGAAATTAAAACTGAACTGCAGGGTGGCTTTAGTCTCTACAAGTGTTCATTAGTATCTATAAAGCTGATTTCTTTTTCCTGTTAATGTCCAGCTCAGCATTAATTTGTCAGGCAGGCTTTGCATATAATTGTTTCATTTGTTTAGCTGTAGCATTCATGCTTTAAATAAAAGAGCCTTGGCTATGCTGATTATCCAAATAAAGGCAAGGAAATATTTTACCCACAAGTAACAGAAATTAATTCTTAGGTGAAATTAAATTAAGGTATATATGTAAAAGATTTGAAAACTGAAAATTATAGTGCAAATGTAAAATTTTTTTGTGATCAATAATGCCAATCATATAAGACCTTAAATTTTTAACTGATAACAGCTAAATTTAAGCCACAGATTGTAAACGTATATATTCTAACTGATATCTAATTTTAGGAGTTTTTGCTGCTAAGCCGCTGAATGGTACTATTTGATACAAATAAATTAATCTTTAGAATTACATATTTTTCAGTACACAATGACAAAAAATCATTTTTTTCTCATTGTGTTAAACTTGCCACTGTATTAAAATATGCATTAGTCTAGTTTTAAAAAATCATTCTGTCACTATACATACTGATACACTTTATAGTTCATACACATATCTCTACTCATATAAATATCCATGCCAAAATATTCCCTTTTGATATGAAGAATTGTGGCTCTACAAAAAAGGGAACCTATGATATATCTTTCATGAGGCAGAATATCGGAATATTATGTCTACCTGCACTATTTTCAAATAAAGTTAAACTATTTTTCAAAAATAACTGTAAAAAAATTTTAAATGTACGTCTCCAACACACAAACATATGTAGACTAATAGTCATCATTGTTAGTTAAAATAAGAATTTCAAAGTACACAAATGGCCCAATAACGACCTCAAATGTGAAATTTAAATTTGCGTAAATGTCTTAACTTGAAGTATGACTCTGAAGAAAACAAGAACACAGAATGAGAACAAGCGACTTGGGCTGACACTGGCTAATTTCCTTCCTCAGAATCTTGAGCCACTGCTCTCTGGTGTCTGTGCTTTGGTGAATATCCATAAATTCCTCACTTTTTAAAATAAACACATCACTCTGCTCATGTTTTCTTTTCCCATATTCCATATTCACTTTATATTTACATGTTGGGATGAACTATCCCTGGTTGTTACACTCTTTTCTGAGAATAACACATATTATTCAAAGTATTGAAATTAAATCTCAAATTATCAAGACCTAGATTTGTGGAATCAAGGTCAAAGTGTAATCTAGTACATACTTTTTTCTCAAAATGATCAATCACTTCTAAAATTATCCAAGTCTCATAAATATTCATGCTTTTCTCACACGACTCTGAAGAATCGTTAACAAAACTGAAAAAGACATCAAAGGGCTTTTATAGACTACTAGTTGTCTTATTGAATACATATTTACGTTTTATTGCCACAGCTTCATAATGATAAATTTTCTCCATGAAATATCACTCTGATCTTAGGTGAAACGATGAATGGGTTAACAGTTATAAAGTTAAGCTAAGGGCGTAGGCACACCCGACCCAGACCACCACAAAGCCTGCCACTAGGCAGGAGAGAAGCAAACTTGAGCAGGAATGTGCAGGAGAAAGGATTTGTCTGACAAGAGAAAAACTTCTATGTCAGGAGCCAAATACCACAAACTCCCCAAGGCTTAAGCCTGCAAAATGCCAAATGATTACTGTGCATATGTGGAAACTTTTTTCCTAAGGAAACAAAAGTATTTTAATGAATCACTGAAATCACTGGATATTTAGAAATAGCTATTTCAAAAAATATTTGCTAGTTATGTTCAAACACATGGCTACAGCCTACGGAAAGAAAGAGTTATTCTAGGATGTTTTAAAATCATAAAGTCGGGCCGCACAGAGATAGCTCCGGGGTCTAAGCACCTGCATAGGCAAGCAGAAGGACCAGGGTTCCATCCCTGGTACCACATGTTGTGCTGCCCCCACCCCCACCCCAGTATGCTGAGCGGGCCACAGAGACCGGTTGTGGTAGAGCAATCCTGTAATGCCAGCACTGAGGAGGCTGAAAATAGGAGGATCTCTATGAGTCCAAGCTGCATAGTGAGACTCTGGACCCAAATACATAAAATAAAATTTAGAAATAAAAAAATTCATAAAATCTATAAAACCACCTCATTGTTTTTTAAGCATAATTTTGTTAATGTATTTGTATAATTGATTTTTAAAAATATCTCAGAGACACTTGAAATTTTCATTTTTATCCTATTTGGAAGAGGCTGGATCAGGAAACTGGAGATCATGCTAGGTGAGGGGAACAGACCAGGGGTCTTTTACATTCTTAATTGTGCTTAATTATCATGCACAAAAACTTTGACAGGATAATCGTTCTCAATTTACATATGCAAAAATAATGGGTCACCTACCTAATAACTGATAGAGAGGGAACTGAAATTTATTTTGGTCTGATGACAAGGCTCATGCCAAGAAAACAGTTTACAGAACAGGAGTCTCTATAAGATACCTATTTGGTTAAATAAACACAGAAAATGCCATAATAAGTATGGCATCATGTGACAAGCTGAGTAATCTAAAGTTGTCTACAACATTAAAATATCAGGAAAAAAAAGTCAAAAATACTGCTATTAAGTAATGCAGTATTCTTAAAATGCATGCATATCTTGATGAAACAACTCTATCTAAAACTGTACTATCCTCTGGCAATCAGACACATAATATATTTGCTGATAGTTTGTCCCGAAGTCCTCTTCTGCAAATGTGAGCAAAATTGACTTGTGAGAAAGGGTCACACTTCGGATGCTATTCGTTTTTATTTGTTTGATTTTTAAAAATTTTTTCTTAACAGTAATATTCTTTATCATACTTAATATGATAAACTACTTTTGAACACACTGCCTACAAAGTCTGGTCATTATCAAAAATCCAGCCTACCTCATCCAAAGATGAAAATTTTCCAGTTTTTATGATGTTTGAAAAAAATGTGCCACGGGCTTAAAAGCGATTTCCAAATTTGCATTCCCAAAATGTTTCAAGCAATGATCACATCCTTAGGGTATGTGTTCTTTCTCAAACCAACTACTCTGAATGAAACAACAGTTTCCAATGTACAAACCTCTGCTATGTTTGCACAATACTGTGAATAGACTTAGCGTGCAACATTTTAAAGAACTATTCATCATACATTCACTCATGTAAAAGACAATTAATTCTTACTTTGTGTCAAGAACTGTGCAAAGATTTGGAGATGCAAAGACAGAGCATATAGCTGGTCCTTAAACTGAACTGCTTGTAGTTGGAAAAGCACTTGTAAGGCCAACTGTAAAGAGAACCTCATGTTTCATCTATCAGGTGAGTTGTGTTAGTTCTCCAAGTACTTAATAAATATGAAGGTCACACTCAGTAGACTATAAATTATTTTCTGGCTTTTAAAGAAGCCTAGACGGTAAGAAATAGAGAACTGAAATGACCAAGAGGATTTGACCAAAACTAGTTCTATGAGGCTAAACAAATCACTGAACCACATAGTCCTCAGTTTTCTCATGTGAAAATGAGGAAATTTGATGTGATTTTCTCATGTGGTCTTGTCCAATTCTATATCCTAATAAGCAGCATTTGCTTTAAACAAATTCACACTTAATATTCTTTCTTACATTGGCCACCCCTTCAGATTTCATAGGACATTTGCCAAAAAGAATCTATGGACCATTAAAGATTAATTCATTTCCAGCTGTGTTCGGCTAACCAAGTCCTTAGATTATCTATCTTCATATAAATAAGGAGCCAGGGAGATAGCTCAGCGGATTAAGCACCTGCCTGGCCAGCACAAGGTCCTGAGTTCAACTGCTGACAATCAAAAAAAAAAAAAAAAAAATAGACTTTGTCATATAAATAAGAAATCTCCTTAGACTCTCCCTTTCTTCATTCCTCAAACACAAGTGACTTTCCACACTAAAATTATACCATTTTATGAAAGGACAACTTGTTGAGTTTACACCATTATCCTTCTCTATTAATATTAAGAAGCAAATGAAATATACTTCAGCTACCCCGGTCTAGACAACACTTGTAAACTACTGGCATAAATCTGATATCCGCTGAAATATCTATAAATACAGTATTTACGAGTTGTCCTAGCAACAGCTGTTTGATGCTAATGTTCAGAGCACTCTTGGGGTCTTCTTAAATGCATAGTCTGAAGCAGAAAACCAGCTGCTTATAGAGATGCATTTTGCAAAGCTCAAGGCAGAGCTGTGCTCACTATTATTGCCTTCAATGTCGGCCAGAGCCTGAAATTAAACTATTGGAGAGCCTTTGTTTCTTGAATGAAAATGTTCTTTGGGAGATAATGTCTAAATTATACGTTACTGAGTGTGTTCATTTTGAGGTGTTTCAACTGGAAACAGGGACTATAGGAATGAGATCTAAGTTAAGTACCATGTTTAAAAGTTAGTCATCTGACTGTTGAGCTTTAGGATATGCTGTGGGCACCATCCACAGGATTGTTTTAGTCTTCCTCAAAATTCGCTCTGTCCAGAGGAAAGCAAGCACCCATGAGCTTTCCAGCAGGCCTGCTGGCATCTTCTAGACAGAGGAGACCCTACACAGAAGAACAAGGCTACCCTTCAGGGCACCCTCAGTACCACTGGTTTGGTTCATTGCCTTGATATTTCAAAAATTTTGTGAAAAGTAAGTCTTTCACCAAATGCCAGGCAAAGTAGGACTTCTTTACATTCAACTCAAGTTCCTTTCACTTAAATTTCTATGGTCACCATATCAGGATATTCACCTTTTGGTGAACATGTCCTCAAGTTGCAAAGTAGTATGGATTCCAGCTCTGTGCTTTCTATCATCATTGTAATCTTCATTCTAAGTAACTTCCAGTGCTAATAATTCAGCTGTTCTTAAGTTTTCTTTTAATTCTGATTTTTTTTAGCTGATAAATTATATCAAGGGTCAGGGATGTAGCTTCGTGGCACAGTGCCTGGCTGGGTGTAATTCTTGGTACAAAAAAAAAACAGATATTTTGAACACAAAGCTATGAGACAAATTAAGCTTCTAAGTCTTTGAAGTCAACTAAATGTGTGTAGTGCAGAGTTGTAGGAGCTGCTCTTCCTCAAAGAAGTTCAGTATGAACTCTTTTAAGTCCACTTAAGTCCTTGCTTATAAGTACAAGAGAATTAAATCCTCTGCCTTAAATAATTTGACTGTGCATTGAAATACTTTAGGTTATAACCATATTCTTCCTCTAAATGAACCTAGTTACTTTACAATGTCAAAGAAATATGAGGCACTTAAAAAACGAATCATTCATACCACTTCCTATATTTCATTTTAAATTAATTAATGTTCATTTGCTAAGTGGTCATACTGCCTGATCAACAGGGGATATGTCACAGACAGCACCATACAGATGTTGGCAGGAGGCCTCTGGAATGCTTAAACTTAAAAAAGTACATTACCAAGGCCCTGGAAAGAATCTCAAACTCCAAGGCCAAAGAATTTATTGCATAGTAATCTTCTTTATCAAAAAAATTGACTGAGGCACTAAGGACAAAAATCAGCCTATTATGCAATAGCAGGACACAAGGCTGGGGAAGCTCCATGGCAAGGAGGAAGGACGCTACTCTGCTCACCAGGGAGGGAGAAATCTGGCTGGCCCCGGTCAGCCCTGAAACCCTAAGGTAGGCATTTCAACATTAGGAACACACATTTTTCCCATGTGTAAAAGGAAGTATTGATGTGCATTTTTTTTTTTTTTTTTTTTTTTTTTT
>NDGM011138313.1:0-13330 GCA_002564305.1 Octomys mimax | reverse complement strand
ACCTTGGCAAGTATTTAGCATAGGATGCTAATAAGGAGTAATATGAATGCCTTCATATAATCAAAAACTATTCAAGAAATTGTAGCTAATTAAATTGAGCTTATTGCCCTGGGACCTGCTATAATGTCAACAACTTCTATGTGTATGAAGACACAGATGAATATAGTCAATAACAATGATGACATCTGAGTAATTAGAACCAGTAGCATTTTAACATGAGGAAAAAAGTAAATGATATGGAAACCATTAATGACTATATCACCTTGTATCTGAAGCATTCTACAAAGTTCTGTAACTATCCTGTAGCCATGTCCTGTTTGGCACACTGGAAGTGGTCAGTCTATGTGTGATTCTTGTTTGGTGACTGATTCTTCCTCCATGCTTCTGATGAGTCTCCAAGTATATATTCACAGAAATCTTGGTTTTCAATTGTACAGTTTTGTTGTGTTTTGGCGGGTTGGGTTGGAAAGAAAGCAAAATAAGGGGAGATGTTTGGGGTTCATGAGAACAGAAGCAAAGGTACTGGGCTACTGTCACGCAGAAACATTGCCTGGCAAGAAGCACTACTTAGCAACTACTAAGTGCAGGGTGCTATGGTGAGATCAACTGAAAGAAAAAAGTATCCAGTGAATTTTGCTCCTCCTATTAAAAAGCTAAATCATGTATCTATGACAATAATTGACTGTGTTGGGGAAAGAGAAGGAAGCTTAGAATTAGAGACATTCCAGCCACCTGTGGGACATGGGTGCCTGAAGCTAGTATCTCTAGTTTTCTTTTGTTTGTGGTCTCACAGCCAACAAGGTCTTTTTTCCCAGTCTTGCCTCGTGTCTACCTTCATGTGGGAAAAAGAAGCTTCTCATGCAAAAGTCACCAAGACATTGTACACAAGAAGGCCAGCAGCACTGGTGTGTGTGCTCGGACCCCAAACCAGTTTAGAAACAAACACAGCAGACTGTAGGCAATCCTGGTATATGGTTTTAAGGAGAGCTCATTCACAAGGGATATAGAAGAATGTCCCAGGTTTGGTGGGAATAACACTGCTATAGCTGACAGGATGGCAGGCCACAATCATGCTGTTAGATAGGCTAAGCTTCAACTCTGGGAGAATTTTTTCTGAGAACTCATATTATTTGGAGTCTTGAATTCTACAGATGCTATAGTCTACCTATTTTGTATTGTGAAGCTGTGGAGCCCACCCCTACACCATACAACTAGCACTACACAAGAAGTGGGGCTGGGAGTTCATCTCAGCTAGCAAGGCAGCATTCAGATCTTTGGTGCTGAGCCACTTCCCACTCTGTACCACTTACAAGTCTTCCTGGTTTTTAGTCACGTTTTTCATTGTTGGCCACATTTTCTCTACATACCTCATGTTTAGTGTTGTTTCCCCAGTTAAACCCATTGATTCCCTTCTTTACTATGTCTGAGTCCCCTTACCTTATGGGAATGGAGCTCATTGGCAATGTCTTCCACAGTGTGAGGCTGGTTGGTGAGAGTATGATGCATATCACTACATGAGGTACTCACATGGAGATAGTGTGTGGTATGAAAGAGAAACAGGAAACGCCAAGTCCATAGGCCAGAGAAGGACATGAAAGTGTGTCATGAGGCTGGGAAGGTAGCGAAGGGCCCATTATCAGTGGTGGTGGCTGGGTTATGCCCCCAGGAAGTAGAGACAGAGTGAAGTGAGAATAGACATCGGCATGGTAGAGACTGAGCAGGAAGATGAACCTCACTAGACAACTGAACCAGGTGTGTTATTCATGGTCTATCTGACACCTTCTCCTGTGGGACAAAGCACAAGGAAGATCTGATGTACTGGGAAGGCCAAAGGACAGATAACCAGTTATACTCAAGGCAGGCTAGCTTACATTGCAATAACTGAACACTATTTTAGTGAATTTATACAATATTCACTTCTGTTCAGCATATGGCATTTCATGTTCCATGTGTCTTACATGGTTACCATCAAGAGAGAGATCCCTTACCAGCTATCAAATGCTCCGGCTTAAAATTTGTCTCACATCAGTTCTGTTCCGAGTTCACTGACCTGAACTAATCCTATGATCCTGCCCATTATACTTTATGAGCACTAACTGAGCCACAGACAGGGTTCATATTACGCCAGTGGTCGCTGTAGGCCTTGACATGAACAGAACCATATACCACTTTTTCCAGGTTCTCCATTTGATTCTTAATAAAACCTCTGGTGCAACAAGCCAACTGCTTACCATGCATAACATTAATTTATGGGACAGCAAACTCGGTGTTTTAAACAGTCCTTTCATATCCACCTTAATTGCCTATTAACAACTTGGGAATGGTCTTAGTGGCTTTAAACCTAGGATGATCATATGACAAAATTGTGGCACAAGGAAAGGATCTGTGACAATTTGTAATGACTTCCTCTTCACATAAACACAGTCCCATTGAATAGCATGACTTGGATAAAGGGACACAAGCCAGAAATCTCTCCTGCCCTCTGTCACCAGAGTCTCTCTCCTGCCAATGGCCTTCTGGCACTTATGTACTCCAAACTGCTTCTTATCTCCTGGGCTTTGCATTTGCTGTGTGCACTGCCTGGCATATGGGCACACGTCCAGTCTGCCCCCATTGGTGTGGACTGTGACTAGATGTCCCCCAAAGGCTCATGTAGTCATAGGTGGGACTTTTCAGAGATGGCTAGTTCTGGAGTGTGTGATATTGGGATTGATTCATGGTGCAATGCTAGACTCAAGGATACTAGGATTAAGGGTCTCAGTGCTACCTGCCCCAAGTAGCCTGGATAAGACGTAAGAGATAGAAAGAGCTGCAGTGTTCCCTTTTGCTTGTTTTGCTACCTTCTGCCCACCAGGAACTGCATGAGCACTTTTTCCTCCGCAATACCCCTCTTCCATGCCACCCTGCCTTGGAGTCAGCCAATTATGGACTGAAACATCTACACACTTGTGGCCCACATAATCCTTTCCTTTAAATTGGGGTGTTGGGTATTTTATCTCGGCAATGAGAGAAGAGCAATGAAGGCCCCAATCTTTCTAAAAAAATTTAAAGAGAATATAAAAAAATAGAAATGATACAAAATTTCACTAAACAAAATGATAGCAATTCAACAATGGTTGTTATACTGCATATTGTTGCCTTCAAACTAGTTGTTCAGATTACCAGATGTAAACCTGTAAGATTGTTCAAAAAATATACAAAATTAAAAAGGAGAACAAAATTAAGTATTAACAGTTGAAATCAGCCATACAATTATTGAAGATATCCCATGTGTATATGTAACTGTTTCTTTTTCCCTTCCTTTATTTCTTTTCTTTTTTCCCTCATCCCAGTTGTTCCTTCCCTCGGAATAGCTTCTTTCTCTTTCACATTATCTGTTGTACTTTTTGAACCTTACTTACTCTTACAGGTTTGTACACTAGGGAGACAACATGATGTCTACACATGTGATACATCTTTATTAGCTACCTACTATCAGTGAGAGCGTAGATGGTCTACTGTGCACAAAAAGGCCTCAGAGCAGGAGACACCCATGGTTGGCTGGAGATACCAGGCCACTCACCAACATATAAGCTACCTGTGGGCGGAAACCACCGTGTATGTCTTGCAATATAGTAGGGATCTAACAAATACATGCTGACTGGATGAGATGAGTGGCTGTAGTGAGTCCAGTGAAGGCAGCATGGAATACCTCGTTTTCACTCCCAGAGTCTTGGAATCATGTGGACTGTGTTTTAGTGCTCTGCTGGATGAGGCGCTAAGAGATGGAAGTGAGAGTGGGAGTGGTCTCATGCAATTTCTTTCCATGCTTTTTGCCTCCTCCTCTGGGTAATGTCAAGCTCAGCAGCAGCTTCAATGGTTTATTTTCACTATGTCTGGTAGGGCAGTAACCTCAGGTAGCAGTGCTCCAGAAATGATAGAATGAGCACCTTTCCTATTATTTTTCCTGGAAAATTTCTTGATATAATCATTCTGGAGATCATGCACACTTAAACAAGCACACTTCCTTTCTAGGGCCTGAGTTTCCTCTGCAATTAAGTGGGACATAATCCAGTAGCATGTCTTAAGGAGTCAAAGAGGCAGGAGCAGAGAGCTACAGCAGAAAGAGTCACTGGTCCCCAGGAACTGCTCACTGATCCCTTTGTCTGCCTTCCAGCAGTGAAGGTGGGGCATTACATCTGCATCCCCAGTCTATTCATTGCTGCCAAAAAGGAAATACATCCATTTTCTACTTACCATGCCAGAGTTGTTTCGAATATAATTCCCATGAGAAATTATATCTCAATAGAAAAGTAGTAATGGAATAAATTCAACAACTACTAGTTAGGCTGTTTTGGCCTCTCTGGGAGGAAAAGCTTGTATATTAACAGGTGGATGATTTCTCAAGGCCATGAGGCCTAAGGGCAGATGCTAGATAGATGGTCATCCTGCCTTTCCCTCCATCTTAAGGCTCTCTCTGGAGAGGAAGGTTTGCTAAATGTGTCATGGAAATTTACCTCATGAACCTGCCTGTGCTCCCCCAGCCTTGGAGGTGTTTGCCTTATGAGAGCTGTTATAGTGTGTAGTACACAAACAGAGCCCTCTTGTCTCCCACTTTCAGCATCTGTTGAATTAGTTTTTGAGGCACTGTCTTTTGGTACTCATCATTTGATTACTGTTCCCTTTGACTTGCCTTTTATTTTCCCCAAAGCTTTCTCATAATCCTTATAGGAACAAAAACAAGGTGTACAATTTGGCAGCTAGCAAATTGAGATTTAATAAGTTCATGCACAATCCAGCATGTCTACAAATAGCGTGTGGGATTAGGCTCCCTAGCTCCTTTTGGACCTGGATGCAGCTGACCTGAATAATGAAACAGGGGGCCCAAAGTTATGAATCCTCTCTGAGCATTGCTTCATTAGAATCCCCTTACAAAAAAAAGAAATGGGACTCATCTCATCAGCTCGATTTTATGGTATCTGATTAGACCACTATTTTCTCAGCAGGTCCCTTTTCTTTAAACTGTTGACTATGGATGGCCTGCTGAATAGAATGAACTTTGGACCACTAAATTGCAGCATTATGGTTATTTAGTGTAATTTATGAAAAACGGGAGAAGCCATGATCACTTACTTCTTCTTGCTAATGATATCTCCATTTATCTGAACAGGTATGGGTTTGGAACATCCTTTCCACTCCCAATACTCATTCTGGAACACTGCCCAAATTAGAGACCCCAAAAACACTATTTGGAGGTACAAATTCTATACATGGTAAGCTATAACCTGATGGTAATTGTACATGTCTTTATGATCACTCACCATCAGTAACCTTTCAGGAAAGCTATGCATTTCTGCTAGGTTTAGCTAACAAGTCCACCCAATTGATGTTTAAATTAATAATTCAATGAATTTAGTTGAAACCTAAATGGGCCTTCAGTGTAACATACCCCATTAATGTATCACTGTCTATTTAGACTTTCTGAGGGAAGGTGTTGAAATTATTTTGCATTTATTTCAAGCATGGTAGTGATTAAACTAGTACAATAAGCCAGTCTTTCAGTTAGTGGGAAATCCACAGTGAGAACTGTATTACAAATGTAAAAACCACTGTAAACCAATTGCTGCCTAGATGGGTAATCTTCCTGAATATTGCCCTCGAGAGACTATAGATCACCTGTGGCTGGATGTGGTCCCCTGAGAAATCCAGCAGCTATGAGACCAGTGTGGTGCAGTGCTGAGCAAGGCCACGTGCTTTGGTGTGAGCCTGAGCCTGGGCTGCATACTAGTTTTATCCATGATGACCTTCTATGCTTGGAAAAAGTCTTATTTTTTATCTTTTTAGATCTGGTTCACCTTATTTAAAAATGAGGGCTCTGAATGCTTGCCTGATTAAGTTATTTCAAGGAGAGAGTGTATATAAAGTGTCTGATGCACAATGAACACTGAGCAAGTGTGAGTGCAGTTTTTATCTAGGGGAAAAACGTTCAGCATCAGGGCTCAACCCCACTGGTATCTTTGCTCTTCACAGGAAGTCTTAACAGAATTGCAAAAAAAAAAAAAAAAAGATTTATCCAAGCTTCCTTTTAGAACCTATATTAGATTAAGAATACATTAGTATTAGATTTATAACATCTCTGGGACAGATGACAGGAATGGTACATGACAAACTCAGACACCTCAGAGTTCTAACTATAAAGGGGATTTTTTTCCTGGATAAGGCTAGGCTCAAGACTTTTTTGGTAATGGTTCACATTAGAACATTGGACCAGAAACTTTTTTCAAAGTGATAGTGACATAGGCCTGTGCAAACAAATGATATTTCTATTCATTATTAGCTTATATGGGGACAATCACAAAGTTTGCTTCCCTATTTGTGAGTTGACCTTCATAACTTTGGCACTGCCAAATATTCTATATGTACTAGTGTTCTCCAATTGGCAGCTCTGGAAAGTGGCCCATTTTTTCTCTTGCTTTTATGGGGACACTTGTAATTCTACTGATGCTCATATGCTAAAAACTGTGATCTCAATAGTGGAGGAGAGAAGGCTAGCCAAAAGAATTAGCACACTTTATACTTTATCAATATCAAACATTGGTGTTGTCTCAAGATTCTGTGGCTCAGGATTGGTGGAAGGGAGTAGCTCTATGGTACAGCACTTGCCTAGCATGGGGAAAACTCTGGGCTTGACCCCCAGCATAAGAAGAAAAAAATCTATGATTCAATCTTTACTTGACCACAGACATGTTCTTTTAATATTCTGCATTTAAAGTTATGTTGCTTAAGGGATACAGATACAAGTGAAGAAGTCAAACAATCCTTATTCACAGATGACATAATCCTTTAAGTAAAAGACCCAAAAGACACCTAGAACTAATAAATTCACCAAAGTATCAGGTTATAAAACTAACACACAAAAAGTCAATAACATTTCTGTACCAGAAATGAATACATCAAGAGAAATATTAGGAAAAAATACCATTCACAATAGCTTCAAGCTATATACTTAAGAATGAACCTAACCAAAGGAATGAAAGACTTCCGTAATGAAAACTAGAAGACTCTGAAAAAGCAGACTAAAGAGTATAACAGAATATGTAAAGCTATCCCCTCTTTTCCTAGATAAGCAGAACTGATACTGTTAACTATTCATAGTGCTAAAAACTGATAGCATAGATTTAATGCCATCCCAATCAAAATAACCAGAGAATTCCTCGCGGAACCAGGAAAAACAATCTTACAGTTTTATATGAAACCATAAAAAGCCCGGAATAGCATAAGTAATTCTGAGAAAAACAACAAACCATGAGGCATCACAATCCCATACCTCAAGCTAAATCACAAAGCCACAGTAATACAAACAGCATGATACTGGCTCAAAAACAGTATGTGGGGAATAGAACAGAAGACAGGATGCAGAAACACTCCAAGCAGATTCAGCCACCTAAGATTAGACAAAGGGTCCAAAAACACATTCCAGAGGAAAGATAGACTTTTTAATAAATACTGCTGAGAAAACTGACTATATAGTACAGAAGACTGAATCTAGACTCATTTCTCTCTCTCTTTCTCTCTCTCTCTGTCTCTCATTTATGTACTCAAAATCAAAGTGAACCAACGATGTAAATATTAAAACAGAAACACTGATGGGAGATAAAACACAGAATAAAACTCTTGAAGATATAGGCATAGGTAGACTCTCTGGACAAAACCCCAGTCATACAAGAAATAACATCAAAATCAACACATGGGATTATATCCCATGGGATTAAATCCAAAAGCTTCTGCAGAGCAAAAGGAGCAACGAATAGAGTGAAGAGCCACTCTATAAAAATTAGTATAGGTGGGCTGGCCAAATAGATCAGCAGATTAAAGCACCTACAAGCAGATGCAGGGACCAGAGGCCTTCTGTGCCAGCCCTACTCCTAGGGCACAATGAGACCACAATTGATACTGGGCATGGTGGCACACGCCCGTAATCCCAGCTCTTGGGAGGCTGTAAACAGGCAGATCACTATGAGCCCAATCTAGTAGTGAGACTCTGAACACCCTGTAGACCCTTCCCTCAAATACAAAAAATAAATAAATAAATAAATTAGTATGGTTATGCCTCAAAAAACTAAAAATATACATTCCATTAGACCCATGTATTCCACTTCTAGGTATCTTCCCCAAATATTTAGGCACACCACGATAAGGTGATAGATGCACCCCATGTTGGGGGGTGGATCTTCTCTATCCCTGGGCTTGTGATTGTATAGGAGGTGGAGCTCATGCTACAGCTGCACTTCTGTTCTCTCCAAGCCTCACATAGTCAGTGGGGTGGCACAGAGAATTAGGCCCCAGAGAGTCCCCCCTTCTACATTGTTCACCTGTGCAGAGGATACTTTCTAGTATGCATATTGGGCAAATATTGCACCAAGGATTGAGGAATGACCTAAAGGACACCTGTAGCTTCTCACCAGAAGCGGATATCATGCAGCAAGCAATCAGACAGCTAAATAAATAGGAAAATGCCATAAAATGTGGAGTGCTAATCACAGTGGTAGAAAACTGAGGCAGCACTTTGGAAGCATTAGAAGAAGAGAATTATAATCTCTAGGTGCATCTATTTTCTTACAGATGATTCAAGTTTCTCTTTCTGTTCTGACTTGTGTCTAGATGTAGGATGGGCTTTTTCAGAGTTGGCTAAATCTAGAATGTGTGATTGATTCATACACTGCTAGGATTAAGGATACTAGGATTAAGGGTGGGGAATGACTAAATCAACGCACTGATTGCTTTGGCACCATGCTAATGGCAGTAGTCTGGACACAATATAAGGGACAGAAAGAGGCCTGTCTTGTCTCTTGTTCTTTTTCTACCTTCTGCCCACCATGAATTGTTTTTCCTATATGATGCCTGCCTGCCATACTACCCTACCTTGAAGCTAGCCAATTGTGGACTAAAACCTCTACAAATGCTGAGCTAAATAAACCTTTCCTCCCTTAACTTATGTGTGTTGAATATTTTGTGTCAGCGATGAGAAAACTAACTAGGACACTTTCCTAAAAGCAGGGTAGTACTCTATTGTGTCTATTTAACCTCTGCAACTTGGACTTTAAAAAAACAACAACTGGGGCTGGCCTGATAGCTCAGTGGACTAAAGCTCCTACTTGGACAGAGTGCAGCAGCCAGGGTTCAGTCCCTGACATGACGTGCCAGTCCTGTCCACGGGGCATGCTGAGACAGAGACAGAGACTGGGTGTGGTGGCGCGCACCTGTAATGACAGCACTTGGGAGGCTGAAAACAGAACAATCTGTATGAGCCCAATCTAGTAGTGAGACCCTGTAGACCCTGTACTAAATACAAAAAAAGCAAAGAAAAGATGACAATAGGCAATTGCTAACTGCTCCTTGCAAGATGCCATGTTTCTCGATTGGGAGCTGAGAGGAAGTAGTCTCATCTTCTTGGCCACACCTGAATAGCTTCCATGGAACCAAGCTTGGCAGAGGTTGAAGATGAGGGAGAGTGGGAGCTATGGGGTTGAAGGGACAGGTCATGACTGAAATGTCACAGATTCCTACTGTTCTTAATGAGATTTAGTAGGTTTTCTTGAATAAAAGTTTCCTTATTTGCAATATGCTCTTAGAACAAATTTTACAAATTTAAAATAGTTCAGTTTTTAAAGTGTCCACCAATAAGAGTGTCTTGGAGAAGTATAGCCACAGGGCTATGCACTCTGCCATTCCAAAAGTGGAGCCCTTTATCACTTTTTATCATGTTAGTTATTTATATTTATGTGAAGAACATATTGATTTCTGAATTGTATAGGGAGGATGAATTGGAAATGCAAATAAAGAACACCATGCTCTTCAACTGCAAAAGAAAAAAATGAAGAGAATAATGGAGAAGCCAGGTAGGTTGCAAGGCTCTTCGTTACTGGAAAACACAAAGTATCATCTTAAGTGATCAAATTCCAACTGACGTGATCGCTTTTTTGCACAGAAACATAAAAGTGAATGGATTGCAATATTGTTTAGAAAGATTTTGCACATTTAAAGAAAAATCCTTGCCAGACATACTAACACTTGTAATGCTAGTCTTTGTAATTTTCCCAAATGTAGTAAAGATAATAAGGTCCAATCTCTTACATAGGAAACTTCTGGTCTAATTTTCATCAATTTGTGCCCAATAAGAGAGACAGATAGATATTGTTTGATCAGTTTCACATGCTTATATCTGGTAATCTAAGAAACTACTTTGAAGATAACAATATGCAATAGAATAACCATTGCCAATTTCCTATCATTTTGATTTCAAATTCTGTATTGCTTTTATTGGTTTTTTAAAAATTTTTCTTTCAAATTAGAGAGAGAGAGAGAGAGAAATGGTGGCCTTGGTACTAATTTGTAGCTGGACTTGTGATTGTGCTTGTTAGTTTACAACTTTGAGTCTTCGTATTTCATGCATCAGCTGAGAGAAGTTGCATTAAAATGCCTAGACGTTTTATGTGAAAAGTGAGATCTTTATAGCTCAGGCATGTTTCAGATATCTTGAATTATGCTCATTTTATAAGGATAAAATACTTGTTCTTCTGAAAATAAAAAGGAAGCTTTTACATGAGTTCAACTGTATGAAAAATTTTAAGACACAACAAGCAACTAAGTAATACTAACAATATAATTTGGCTATAAATACAAAACTAAGATGTACGTACTCTAAAATTCAGCCTGAAGGCAATGTGTAGCCTGGTTTAACAATGGAGGACATGGACTTGATCCTGAATGCCTGGGCTCAGGTCCTGACTTAACATTTTCTACCTTTGAGAGATTGAGCAAATCATGTAATGGCTTCATATGCCTATAAAATAAGGGTTATAGCTTATGAGTTGTTATGGGGCTTTAATGAATCAAAAGATAAAGAAACATAGGTGCATAGAGCAGTGCTTAGCACTGAGCAACATATCCCATCCTGTCCCAAAAAAATTCTTTCAAATTCTTTACAAATAATCTTCCTTTGCTCAGAGAGGTTTTGCAGAAAGGCAGCAGAGAAGCTAGCTTCACTGCAAACTTCCTGGTCATGAGGATGGCCAATGTGAGAAAAGGCAAATCCGTTGTTCTGGGCATCAAGCCCCTGAAAATGTTGGAACTGACAGCATGTCTGATCAAGTGATGCCATTCAAGGCATTTAGCCAAGGGTGATGCTCTGGGACAAAATTAAGAGGAAAATGACAAATAAACTATGGCAACTAATCAATACATAACCCAGTATGAAGCTAACAGTCCTTTTCAAGAGCAGTAGCTGGCTTTTGCAGAGCCTACCCTGTTATGGTCAGAATTGAGTTTTGTTATAATCAGGTTGAGAACTACAGAGATTAGTGCGCTGAAATCATTGGCATTGCACTATGAATGTTTCTTTTGCTTACTGTGCCGTACTAGTAAAAAATTATGTATCTTTGTCTAATTTATATACGATCATTATTGGAGTGATCCTATTTCAATAGTGTATTTCACTGTGAAATCAGAGTGAAACTTTAACAGGCAGAGAGACAGACAGGCATTGTCAGGGGTACATGTAAATTCCAGATTAAACATGAAAGGAGAAGTGTGAACTTTTTTCTTCTGTTTCAGATAACTTATGTTCATACACTAATCCATATAATTGTTACTTAAGTTCAGACATGCTTCTAAGGGCTTGCACCTCACCTCTGATCTCCACTGATAAATATTAGTATCATTTGTTGGCATAAAAATCCTTTCATTTCTGTTTTTTTACTTTAAAACTAATTTAGTGGTATCAGTAATCTCCCCAAATAACTGAGATCTGTGTGCTACCCAGAGTGAGTAAATGTAGGTCATGTCACCAAGCCATTCAATACATACGTATAAGGTAAGAATTGAGGGGCTTAGAGCATAGCACTAGTTTAAGGGTGCTGCCAAACCACAGTCCAAATCCTGCCCACTACCTGGCTCTGTAAATAAAAGTTTTATTGAGACAATTGTGTACATTCATTACATATATTCAAGGAGTACTTCCTCAGTAAAATAGCAGTGTTGAGTAGTTGCAAAAGAATGGTTTGGTCCCATGAAGCCCAAAATATTTATTATGTAGTTCTTTACAGGAAAAGTTTAGGAACCTTATGCACTAGGTAACTATTTGTAATTTACATTTTTTAAAAAAACTTCACTAGTAGTGTATGTTATGCAACAATAGTAATTACATTAATCTTGGGGAATATATGCATATATCTCACCTCTTGATCATTTTACTACCCCTCACCCTCACTCCTTCCTTTCTCTCTCCCATCTCTCCTCCTATCTTCACAGAGTCTACCAGGCTGTCTGTTATTTAAAATATTCTAACATGTTTAAAGCATGTGCACAGGAGTCTAACAAAATTACCTATACATGTCTGTTGCCTTGAATTGTTTGTTCATAGTCAGCCCCAGGCAGATTTCTCTAAAGCAGCCTCAAAGGGCCTCCCTCTGAGCCTTCACCTTATTCCTGCAATGCTAACCCCACCTTACTCCCCCTTGCCTTTCTGGCCTTCAGGATACTCCCCCAAATGATGCTGTCTTCATGAAGCCCTGGGCCCAGGTCAAGAAGGAAAGCATTCTTCGTCCAAGGTTCCAGATCTCCAGGTAATGAACTGTGCCACAGCTGGCCCATGTGAAATCGCAGTCAGTTGTATCTGCTCCAGGGTGAACTCTGTAGGGACAGCCTCTCTATTGTCACTTCCCAGACTTATGAAACCCAGTTGCCCACTAAATCTAAGCTCATTTTCCCCCATGTTGTTAGCACCTCACCCCCACACAATTTCCTTCCTGGCTTGATTCTTATCTTCTGCAGTCTACAGTAAGAGTGAACTTCTCATGGGATAAAGCAAATTGTGTTGCTCCTCTGCTCTGAATTCTACACTGGCTTACCCTTGAAAGAAAATCAGAAGGCCTGCCATAGCCTACAGGGTCCTGCATGGTCCAATGACCTGTGATCTACCCCATCTACCTTGTGCTGCTCTTCCCTGTTTAAACTAATTCCAGGGACACTGGCTTCTTGCTGTTCTTATCCCAAGAATGTTTTTTGCCTCAGGCCTTTTGCATTCACTGTTCCATCTTCTTGGAAAACTTTTCTTTCCTTGATCCATCCAGGTCATTTGTCTCGTATCACGTGCTCAAAGAGGACTTCCTTCTTTGGAAGAATGGAACAACCCCATTTGTCACTCTCTATCCCCTTTAATTGTCTGAATAGCACTGGTTATCTCTTGATAAACATATTTATTTATTACTTGCCTTTCTCACCATGATGCAAATTAATTCTTTCTTTCTTTCTTTCTTTCTTTCTTTCTTTCTTTCTTTCTTTCTTTCTTTCT
>NDGM011138310.1:0-11123 GCA_002564305.1 Octomys mimax | reverse complement strand
TAATTCAGATCACAAAACTTGAGATGCACACCTAACATATAACCTTCTTATATTATTTAACTGAAAATGAACTTTCTTTTCAGGGCATCAGTGCAACTAAGTTGGAATTATCTGAATAAACTTCTAATGCCATTATTAAAGTCTTCTATTAGGAGTATAGGGCTAGGAAAGCTGCTGAAACTATTCTACCTCGTTATTTATTATTAGTCCTTTAAAAAAGTAACATTTAAATTTTTCCTCTTTTCTATTCCCCTCCCCATGTGTTTTTTTTTTAAATACTACCTCAGGTTTATTTGTACAAAGAGCACAAGAGGACACCAGACCCCCACAGATGGCACCCAGGGGTCACACCAGTCCTTCTGTTTTTTACATCAGCAGATAAGATGCTTTTACTGTGGAACCTTCATGGGGGCCTGGACACCTTTGGGGGCCTGGGCTGGAGCAGAAGATGGGGCCTTGGCCTTTGTTGGAGCCTGGGCCTTTGGCCAGCAAGACCTGCAACCCTTCGCAACGCTGGCACGGATATACTTCTCAAGCATGGGGTGGGCAATATAGGCAAGTCGAGTGCTACAGTGGAAGGAAAAGAAGCTGCTCAAAGAAAGAACACATGGGGATCTTCCAGTTCTAGGAGCTTGGTCACTGTGGTTTACAGTGCAATTATGGCCAAGTCCAAATCCCAGCATTTAGGAGGTTGAGGCAGTAGAATAAGTTCTCTGAGTTTGAGGCCAGCTTACACAAATGATTTTTATATGTAAACTGTGGTTTACTCCTTTGGAATGATCTTGGGCTTGACCTCCTTGGGCTTGATGAGGGCCTTGATAGCCTTGGCGCATGCACTCATGGCCTTGGCATTGTTTGCTTGCATCTTCTTGAAGTTCTTCTTGTGCTTCTTGGAAAAATGCATGTTCCTAAGGAACTTGGGATCTACGCCCTTCAGAGATTTGTATCTTTGTGACCAAGGTTTCTTGATGCCATTTCTGTGCCATTTTCAGGACTGGTTGTGAGTGGTGTGGTTCTTGGACTTGGTCATAACTGCACTATAAACCATTCAACCAAGCTCCTGGAACCAGAAGATCCCTATGTGTTCTTTCTTTTGAGCAAGTTCTTTTCCTTTCACTGCATCTATTGTGCCTTTTGCATCTCATTGACTCAGTTTCTCATACTACTGAAACAATATGATGTTTACACATGTGATTCTAATATTTCATTTATGTGTGTGGTCTCTGGCTGCACCCATCTATCTATGAAAACCTCATGATTATCTTTCTTTATAGCTGAGCAGCATTCCATTGTAAAAATATCACATCTTTTTTTAACATCCCACTTTTTCCCCTCCCTTCAACCACAGTGAATGTAACCATTATATACTGAAAATATATAATTAATAAAATGAAAATTTTATTAATAAAATAATAAAAAATGAAAATTTTAATAAAATTAATAAAAATGAAAATAAAAATTAAACACAATTACATATTAAAGCATGCACATTCACAGATTGGATTATAAGAGCATCAGTTGGAAATAAGACATTTTATGTGGATATCTAGGGGATGTACAGGTGGAAATGAACTGGGTGTGGTGGTGCATTCCCACAACCCCAGGACTTAGGGGGCTGAGGCAGTAGGGTAAGTTCTTTGAATTTGAGGCCAGCTTAAACACGTGATTTTTATACACATCGAATTGCCTATTTTTTTCTATTTTAAGAAAAAGTATTTGGGGAAAGAGTTCTACATCCACTTCTTTCATTCTATTATTTATTTTGGTTTTTGAGATAAAGTCTCACTATGTAGTTTAGGCTGGCCTTGAACTCACTATGTACTGCATCAATATTTACTCATTCCTCGGTTGGTGGAATTTGGGTTATTTACAATCTGTAGCTATGATAAATTATGCTGCTATAAATATGGATGCACATATATCACTGTGGTATGATGTTTTCAGTTCTTCTGGGAAAATATCCAAGAAGGGAATATCTGGGTTGAATGGAACCTCTGATCCTAGGGGTTTGTTTTTGTTGTTGTTGTTGTTGTTTGGATCTCCACACTGATTTCTACAGTGGTTGCACCAGTCTACACTCCAACAGTGGACAAGGGTTCCTTTTCCCCCACAGCTCCTCCAGAATTTGATATTGGTTGATTTCTTGAAGACAGTCATTATCTCTGGGGTAAGATGGAATTTTAATGTTGTTTTAATTTGTATCTCTTAAATGACCAATGCTCTTGTACAAATGGTAAATAAATATATGAAAAATGTTGAAAACTGAACACTTTAATGTGTGCTTTCTGATTTTTTTTTTACTACAAATTTGGCTAAAAGTCTGTACTATACACTATAGCCCCAGCATAGGGCTGCCTTAAAACCTGGCTATGAGCCTACACTAACACTGTAGCCCTAATGTGCTGCTGTGAAATTTTCTCTGCCAGATTAATTAGTCTGCTGTCCTTCATCTCAGTCTCTTGAAAGTCTCATTACATGAGCAAAAGCATAACACATGGTTTCAAGCCCAGTTGCCAAAGGAGTCTTTGCTCTCAAGGGAAACTCCTTGAGTTTGGTCTTTGCTATCTACCTTTTTATCAGCATTCTAGTCTTCTGATCTTCATCCAGAATCTCTCATCAAGCTCAGTTTATAGTGTTCTAGGGCTTCTTCTTTATCTGATTGTTTTTAATCTTTCTAAACTCCTTTTTCCAACTAGTTCCAAAGGCTTTGAACCATCATCAAGCAAGACTCCACCTCTCCTAGTCATTTTTCATCACTGAGACACCATTCCCAACACTCCCAATTGAAGAAATACTTCTATTTCTCACAGCTTGTAGAGGCTTCAGTCCATAATTGGGTCACCTGAACATGGATGGAAGCACCTTGACTAGGGCACAGAAGAGCAGAGCTGGAGTCTGCAAAGAAGAGAGAGAAGGGAAGAGTCAGGAAGGGTGATGCACACTTCCAGGTCACCTCTCCCAACCAGGCTCTACCTCTACCTCCTAACAGCAAATCAACCACAGGTCCCCATAATCCAGTCACCTTCCAAACATTTGAGTCTTCACAGACTATTTTAAATCTAAACCATGGCACTTGGGACACACTTATTCTTTCAGTGACTATTTGTAGCAATGCTAACAGCAAATTGAAATATTGATCATTTCCATGAAGATATTACTTTCTAATTTATTGCTATGAATTGACACTTCAGGGCTGATGAAAATACATGGATTTTTGTGGCCTGTTTGCTGAAAATCAGCAATTATACACAGGCATATCTCAATAACAGCTTATTTGAAATTTTCTTCCTTGCATATCTGGTCAGAGACCACCATTTATCTAAATTTTCCATAATTGCTGTCATTCCAAGATTTGGTAAAATATCCAATGCATTGCCCATGTGGATTATTCTCAGCAAAATATCATATTCTGGTATCACCTGGATTTGATTTTTGTTGAGTATAATAAATATTTATTTAGCACTAAGTATGTGGCAGGTATTTAGCATCTGCTGAAGAAATCTAAATCCTTTAGAATGTGGAACTAAGACAGCTTCTGTGCCTTCAGACAGAGGACCCCTTGGGAACGGCCGGAGCCAACAATGTCTCTCAAAGACTTTTTTCCATGTATGAGAATCTTAGGTTTGTAAACTAAGAAATACTATTTGTCTTCTCTGAGCCACACTGTAGTGGTTAAACAGAAATAAGAAATGGTCCAGTGATTAGGAGCACTGTACGTACTATACACACAGTACTGTGCGCTGACCCAGAACATAGAAGGGGCTCTGCTAAAGACATTGGTCCCTGTTTCTACTTAGTGGTCTCAGGAGGACACCACTAATTGAGACAACCATGGGCTTTATAGCAAGGAGTGAAGGTTTTGGTTTATTTGAATATCTAGGGAGTTTCTGAGTCAGATGATGAAAGATATGTGGAGCAAAGAGAATACAGGGTCCACCCAAAATGTCTCACAAAGAGAAAGGGAGATGAACATTTGCAGAATTCCTTGTAGATTTCTTTATAAAGCAGGGGCTGCCCTGCTGAGAATAAGAAATGCAAAGAAACGTGCTTCCCCTTGGAGGACTCAGTGTGAAAGCTCTACTGAAACCAAATGAGGGGCCACAGTCTTCGTACCTCAGCCCAGCTAACTCATCCACTCCACAGCATTCTAGTATGAATGCTGTCTTCTGGGCATTGCTCTTGATGCTGAAAATAGAGAAGCAAAGAGACAATTGATAAAAATCTCTGTTCTCATGGCACTGACATAGTAAGTAGTGAAGGAGGAAGGTAGGTGGCATAGTCAATAAATACTGGAAGAGATATGTGAGAAGATGATAAGTGGTAGTTAGCAGAATAGATCTGGTGTATTACTTAAGGCTTTCTAGAGATACACAATAAATTATGTAAGGGCATTGATTAGAGAAACTCATAAGAGCACAACAGGAGAGTCGGCAATGGCACTCTGCATGCTGCAAAGCTGCAGGACCCAGGAACCATTCAGTCAGGAGGCTGGAAGTAACGGAATGAGAGAGACCCAGCACACAGTCCCAGTGGAGACTGAAGGCCTGGAGCTCACTGGAGAGTCACTGATGTGCATCACACTGCAAGGTTGAAGGAGCTGGAATTGATATCCACAGGCCAGGTGAGTAGCAAAAGATGCATCTGCTCAATCTGTATTTGGAGATTTAAAAAAAGGCACACAAACCACCTTCTTTTTCTCCTTTCATTCCATCTAAGCTACAACTCTATACCATTGTAGGTGCCATCTACAGTCTGGGTAAGTCTTCTTCCTTTAGCGCATTGATCCATATGCCCCTTGTATCTGGAAACCCCCCACAGGTGCACCTGAATTGTGCTTTGCTAATAGGATAGGCATGTCTTGATCCAACCAAGATGATGACCTCTGATGACAGATACATCTTGGAAGAATAAGTCTACAGTAGGCTGCAACCTTCAGCGATGGCCAGGGAGACTTCCCTGACAAAGTGTCCTCTAGTTGAAAATAGCGAAGCAGATAACCACAGTGGGGAGTGTTCTGAGAAAGAAAATGGTCTTTGGGTGAAGATATAGAAATGGGAGCTCAGAAACAGGGCTGAAGACAGAGTCTGTAGCATCCTGAGCTAAAAGGAAAAGGCTGAAAGAAATGGAGGAGAGCCAGGTCACAAGGGACTTTGCAGACTCCACTAGGGCTTTACCTTTCTTTCAGTCTCAGAAGGATCCACCAAAAGATTTTGAGCAGGTGAGCATCATACCTTTGTAGCATCAAGATTACAGGGAGCAAAGATGACCCCCCACAAAAGAAAACAAGGAAGACTTTAGTGCAAGCTTGCAACCGACTGATTCCCCAACTTTGGGTCAGGACTCCCAAAGCTGTCATTTCCTGCCTAAACTTTGCTTTCAGGTTATATATTCTTTTCAGGTTTCTATAGTAACCATGTTACCTCACTTTCAAGAATTTTACAAGAATGCTTACATTGCCTGGACACTGTTGACCATCTTTCTGCCATTGGGCAGTGTGGTTTAATGTTTGCTCTATGCCCCAAGTTGTTCTAACTATTTGTTCCTATTTTATAACCCTGGTTTTCTCTAAGTGAGTTTGTGGTTAGCTACATGGGAGGGGGCAAGGTGTGTGTTTACCTATAGTTTAAGTGAACTTAAGTGAACATCCTTTAAGATGGAGCCTCTTTTGCCCCATCACCTTGACAATGTATAAGTCTTGTATTAAACATTGTAGGAGGGTAAATATTACAAGGAGTGTGCAAAGATCTTAAGACAAAAAGTATGGAACTGTCTCATGAAGGGATTACTGTAGAAGAAACAGTCCACCTATAAGAATACCCATTCCCCTTGAGTGAGGTAGTTATGACTGGTGGGAAGCACCTCAGATTAAAGTTAGATCCTCCTGCACCATGATGATCAGAGTCTGTTGAAGGGAATAGACAGAGTGGGACGCCTGATTTCTGCTACTGGAGTGTTCTGGGGCAGCAGGGAGGGGTGGCTGTAGGAAGAGTGGGCATGGGACAGGAAGTGGTGGGTGGCAGTAGCAGGAAGGCAGGGCTAGAAGAAAGGCTGGAGCCTGGAGCTGCACTCAAGGTGGCCCCAGCTCAGGGAGTACATATCAGTGTGCCTGGCTGCAGAGCAGCCATATTGTGGCAAGGTGATATTTTGTAATTGACAAGTACGTTGGGGATCCAGAGCATGCAACATCACTCGCCATGGGGAGCAATGCGGCAGCAGATGCTCAATGAAATTTCAAAGCCCCGTGCTAGAAGGAGGGCTCAGTTGGATGAGTCAGAGCAGGCTTTCAGCTCTGGGAGAGATGGAGGTAAAGCAACGGGGCTGTCTTTGTGGGTGTCTGAGAAAGAAAGGCTGTTCCCTTCCCCACACCAGGGCCTGCAGAAAATGTGGGGCACATGACAGTATAGGACAGAGCCTAATGAGGTGACAAGACCCCAGGAAACAAGCCAGAGTGGTTTGTCTGGCACAGGTCCAGGCTGTTTGAGTGACAGTGCATAGCCAAATGAGTGTCAGGGAATCCAAAGGGACAAAGGTAGAAATGGGGCTGAGGCTGGATTGACAGAGACAGAGACAGGGAGGGGAAGCTTGGGGTGAAGTGAGCCTCTATGAGCCCTGCAGGGCCTGGGGGCCAGGTCCAGAGGAATCCATCTACAACCAGGAAGTAGGACCCCAGCCATACAAGATGGTAGCCATCTTGGGAATTGGGAATTAAAGGTCTGATTCCTCTCACTGCAGAGGGGTGAGTGGTCTGATGTATCTCACTCCCACTCCCAAAAACAAGCTCTTTATTTCTTCCCAAAGAAATCACATGGTCTCTGTGGGGTGATTTCCCTCTCCTTTCTGAGTAAAAGGGCTTGAACTAAAACTTAAATTTCCTATACAATCGAGTGTTTCTGAATTGAGGGTTGAATTTTGTAATGCATTCGTAGATTTCCAATACAGTCTAATTCTCAAGGTTAATCAGTATGGAAATAGAAACTTTTTCCCAACAGTTCTTAGCTACTACACAGAAGCCCAAACCAGCCACTAATAAAATAAACAAGAAACACAACTGAGTGAATGCTTTAGGCCAATATTTCTTAGAATATAATTGAGGCTTTGTTATTTATTTTTTCTAGCAGTGAGAAAGTGGGTGTGTGTTGTGGGAAGGAAGTTTGGCAGCTAAAGGCAAGTGGACATGGAGAAGGGAAGAGGGAGGCCGAGAGTCCACAGGAAGTGGAAGGGGAGTGGCCAGGCTTTGAGGAGGCGAGGCAGGGCCTATTCATTGCTGAGGGGCCAGGGAAGGGGACAGAGGGAGCCACAGAGTCAGGACAGGTGCTCGAGATCAGTCATGGAGCCATCCAGGAAAAGACACGGTCAAGCAGCTAGGAAAGCATTTGTGGAGTTAAACAATGTGAATTTGTACCATGCAAAGTATATGTTTGTTTCCACTTCCTTATTGAATATTTGTTTTTCTAGTTGTAGTTATTTAACCAAGGAAACTATTAGTCATTTTTCTTTTGAAATATACTTTTTTATGTAAGATTTTGAAAGCCAAATTACCTGATTTAATTCATTAAAAGAATATAAAAGATAAGCCTTTTTTTTAAAGGGGGGATTTTTATATTGATTTGTAGCTTCTATGTATAATAGATTCATGTAGATTGTGTTTCTCTTTCACAGTATGTGGGCTGTTTCTGTGTGCTGAGAACGATGAGTCTGAGAGAGACCAAGCAGATACAGAGAGTGCAGGAGAAGCAGCCCAGCCCAGGGCCTCTGGGCCTTTCCTCATGAAGAGGAAAGATGTATGAGACACTTAACATTGCCAAGAAGTCTTTAAATAAAGGAAAGTCTCATTTTCTAATTTTGTCTTTTTTTCTCTTTTAATATACTGGTAACTTTCAGGAGAATATGTGGTGCAAAAGTAAGGACAAAGCTTTGGAGTTGCAGGGACCCATGGCTTATGCAGATACCTTTCACCTGGAAGAACTTACCACTCTCCACTCCAGGCCAGGTCTTGCACTTTAGGATAGGACCAGAGCAGGACTGGAAGTGGGGTCCTGTGGTGGTGACTTGGGTCCCCCAGGAGATATCAAGTGCTGGATCTCTGTATCTAAAAGACAAGGTGGAAGCCTGTGCCAGAGCTATGGAAAGAGTTGGATGAAGGTTCAGTGCAACTAAGCAAATAACGAGAGCGCAGTTTACTATGGACAGTGTTTACTATAGGAAAAGCCCTCTGTAAAAAAACAAAAAAACAACAACAACAAAAAGGAAAACCCCCTGCTATCCACTATTATCTTTTGCTTCCTATACTTTCATACCACCTTATCACAGAATCCACACTTCTGTTAGGGTTCAGCTTTGCTACTTCTTGCCATACTTATTAAAGGTAACTAAGACTCCCTGTGTGGGCTGCGTGTTCATAGGGAATTCCGGCTTGCAGGTAGACCTGTCTTCCTGACCCTAGCTCTGCATTCTGTATGAATTCCAGGGCCTGATTTAAGACATTTCAGCTTATCTTCACACAGGCATGATGCCACACATCTGTAATCCCAGCATCCTGGGAGGTCAAGGTTGGAGCATCCCAAGTTCCAGTCTAGGGAGGGCAATTTAGCAACTTAGTGCAACCCTGTCTCAAAAGGGTCAGAGATACACCTCATTGTGATGAACACACAGAGAGAGAGAGAGAGAGAGAGAGAGAGAGAGAGAGAGAGAGAGAATGATAGAGGAAGAAGAGTTTCCACAGCACTTACCAACTCCTCCCATATTATATATTCATCTGACAGGAAGTCAAACTGGAAAGAGCTCAGTTCTCCCAGTTTCTTTGCATGGGCTACACTACTCCCCCGATGGCATTGCTGAATACTGGATTTTCTGCGGCCTGCTTTCATGTGAAGGCAGAATAGATCTTGCACCTCCACCTGGAGTAGCTCGGCCAACCCAGAGCAGGTCTTAGTCTGGACAGTCATCCCTTGCCCTGGCTCCTAACACCCACTGGGACTTTGTTGAGGAAAACCGTGAAGCCCTAGAATCTTTCCTGGAGACAGAACAGAGGGCCTCCATGCAGTCTTTGTTGTTTTACGAAGAGAAGGTGAAAAATGTGATACTCAGTACATGTGAGCCTGTATCAATATCTAGCATGCAACTAAGTTATACCTAATAAGTTCTCAGAAGGCTACTAGCTCCTCTTTAACCAAATAAGCAGCCTCATTCCTGCACTGGGTACAAATGATGATGTGTCTTGGAAAATTTCCAAGTCAAATAGTATGGAAGATGAAGGAGAATGCAGCAACACTTCTCCTTTGTTCCAGGAAAGGTTGTTTCCCAGGCATGGCTGCCTTGACTGATTTACATTAGTTAAAAATATACCTATAAGATATCTGAGTAACAGCTCATGAAAATGTTTTGAACATATTAAATGAAAGGAAAATAAAATTTTCCCTGTGCCATATGAGAGCTGTTTAAGGTTCTTCCCAGAGCAGCAGGGGGATGACCAGCCACCTGGCAGGCAGGAGGTGCCCAGAAAACCTCGAGCAGCAAACTCTAAATGCATATGAAGAAGAAATATGATTTTTCAGGTAGTGTAAATATAATAGAGTCAATGGAATTACTACAGGAAACAGAGGCTGGGTGGGCAGAGGCCCTGGTGACTCATAGCAGGGCCAAGCTTGGCATCTCTGCTTCACTTCCCGTCTATCGCCTTCATCACCAGAGACCTGAGGTCAGATCCCTGCTAGGCTGTGCACATGGGCATGTGAGTCACATCAGGAGCGGCTGTCTACAAACAGGGACAGGGACACCAGCTTTGTTCTCCCTGGATTCACCCAACCTCTTTCATCTGCCTTCAAGTGAGAGGATAACTGGATGAGAATAACAAAACATGTTCAATCAATTGATAGCTTTTTTCCTCCTTCCCTTCTTTCCTCCATCCCACCTCCCTTCCTCTGTCCCTTCCTTCCTTCCTTTTATCATTGTTTTCTTTCTCTCTGCAGTACTTGGAAGTGAACCCAAGGCCTTCACACTGTATTACATGCCCAGTCCTTTATTTTTATTTACTTTTTACCTTCTCAGTTTTCCCTTTATTATTATTAATATATATTTGCATTGCATAACAGTTGTATTTGCTGTGGGGAGTTGGTACACCACATGACACATCTCAATTATTTTTATTTTTATTTTGAGACAGGGTTATAAGAAGTCTCTAAACTGCCCAGGGCTTGAATTTATGATCTTCCTGCCTCAGCCACCCACAGTGCTAAGATTGTGGACATTGGTCACCAGAGTATCGGTCAGCTTCTACCCTGCATTGCAGGGTCTAGTCTGCATTGCAGACTCTGTGGGATAATCTCTAGGATTAGCTACTATACTAATCCTGTAGTCATGATGGATTTCAGAAAAAGCTGAATCTTACAGAAGAAACTACTGCACAATGAGACTGACCCAATTGCTCAAAGGCAGGGACCTCAGCAACACATCAGTCAGCAGTAGCCCTTGAGCAAGAGCAGTTATTTCCTAGGTCCCAGGTGGTCTTTTCATGCCATCAGAATTTCTCAAGAGCCAGCTGTCAGATCAGTTCTAAGGTGGGGACAACCAGATCATTGTGAGACCAAGGCTCTCCACCCTGCCAGCAACCCAGACCCCAACCTCTGCCTCTGCTCCTCTTTTCTATACATGTTGAAGTTTCTGACAGAGCCTTGAAGAAGATTTTGGATTTTGTACCTGTCCCTTCTAGGACAGCCATACTCGCTAATGATCCTTTCCTCTTCTGTTCCGTGGCTCATCTCCTAGACAGACAGTCGGAGGTGGCCAAGCATGACCTCTAGGAACATCAAGATTTGGAATTATTGCCCTAAATCTTCTGTAGCAAAATTATGCATATTTCTTTTGATATTACACTAAGCAATTATATTCTTAAACATTAACTGCTAGGTGAAATTGTTATTGAAGTACTCTATCTTCTTTTTCTATTTTTTTCATTTTTTAAAGAGAATAAAAAAAAGGTAAAAGGAATTAGAAATTAAAGAGAATTTCACTAAACCAATAGGAATTCAACAATCATTAATACATTGTATAATGTCTTCAAATTAATCATTTCAATTACCATAGGGGGCCGGGGAGATGGCTCAGTGGAATAAGTGCTTCCCTGG
>NDGM011138303.1:0-10856 GCA_002564305.1 Octomys mimax | reverse complement strand
AGTTCTCATATGTCCTGAGTCTTAATTGACCTTGGAAGGCTAGGGCCAAAATGTTGGTTTTCCATCTCTTTTTTAAAAAATATATGACAAAGTCTTGTTTGATACTGAAGTTGCCTGGGTTGGGCTTGAACTTGTGATCCTCCTGCTTCATTCTTCTGGTGTACTGGAATTATAAGCACGTCTCATCACATCTTGGTCGTTTTTCCAATTTTATATTGAACCTTCTCAGTTCACACAAGAACTCAGATGCATCTGACTTAATCTTTTTCTTTGTTGGTGACTTCTGCTCTATGTCATTGTTTTACAGACTTAAAAACCTTGAATGGCTTATCCTTTAGTTATTTGCCAGCATACTAATCCTGATTCCTTTTACATTTAATTGGTAGTATTAGGAACAAAGCTTCGCATTATGTTAATCTTTTGCTAATGGTAGACAGGAGTCATGAGCTTCACATGCCATCTACTGGGAACAGAGTAGGGGCAGAAAACAAGTCAGGGATAAATCTAGAAAATAGGATGAGGACCCAGTGACAAGGGGCTCTGAATTTCCATTGGAAGTTTTAGGGCAAAAGAAGGGGCAAAGCAGTTTTGGATTATTTCTTCTGATGAGAATTCCTAAAACTAAAGCATATTTGTCAATTTTAGAGCCAGTCTTGGCACTATGTACAAGAAGTCTTAGCTAAATTTCCTCTTTCCTGCCCTTGTGGCCGATGTTACCTTTCAATCCACAATTAAGAGTGAGAACACTTGAAGATGCAAATCATTAAGAGGGGAAATAGATTGGGATAATGGATTTTAATCAAGAGGGTACATGTAGCTCTGGTAGACTGCAGTGTTTGCTGCACGAAGTGTTTTTAAAAATCTTAGCCAAGTTGTAAAAATCAAGCAATTTTACCTAAAATCCACAATCCTTGCTTCATGTGAAATCATGATGGTAATGGTGAGCCCAAATTTTTTAAAGGCAGTGATGATTTGAACAAGCAGACCTGTACCCCAAGAAAGAGACATCCTTTCTATGTCTCTGCAGTCAGTATTAAACCTTATTGTCCCCCGACTCAAATGCTAAATGTCAACTGCCCTTTATCCTTGTTCTGGCATTGTGTTATACAGCAGCATTTCACAGCATTTTTGTCTTTATAGAAAATGGTAAAAGTAATCCATGAAAAAGGAAGTACTTGGTCCTTTATAAAAGTGAGAATATTTTTATCATATAACACATACACATTGTATGTCTTGGTTGAAAATTTTAAAACAAGCTGCCATCATGAGATAACAGTACCTCTCTTCCAAAATATACCAGCTCTCTGCTACTTGGGAGCACTGACATTTTAGAGCCTTGGTACTGAGGTCATTTCCTGTTTTGAAAGAGAGTTTGGGTTAGGAAGCAACAAGGCCAAATGATTTAGAAAAGTAGGAAGGGGAAGGGAGGAGGAAGGTGGCTAGAAACAGACAGTTGCCTCTGCTTTTGTTTCAAGTGTCCATTTATGGCTCTGGGCTCATATGGCTACTCCATCATTATTCCTTGTCTTGCATACTTGAGAAAAATTGGTTTCCTTTTAATCTGAAAATCTACTCAGAACAGGATTTAGGAGTACAGTCATAAAAATGTAGGCTATCAATTCTTCAGCTGTCTACCAGTTAAAGGGGAAGGAGTTGTTATTTCTGTCATCAGGATGACATCGTTGCGACAAGCTGTCCTGAGCTCCCTCCAGGCAGGTCCTGCAGCTGTAGTAGCTGCACACTTTACAGGCAGGGAGATGAAAGAGCTCTGTTCCTTCCCGGTGCTCAGATCTAGACGGATTTGACAGAAACACACATTCAGGCTGGAACAGCCTCAGATCCAGGCTATGAAACTGACCAACAACAGATAGGTAAGGGTTGAGTTGCATGAATACATGTGTATCCACGTTTGGGCATATTTCACTTTGGTAGAACTAAATATACAGCAATCTAAACTTTTCATGTGGAAATTGAGGAATATTTACATTACAAAAGGATACTTATAAACATCTTTTCAGAGATTTTCTAAATACTGAATTCTTTACCACTAATTCAGTGGTTCTCAACTGAGGATAATTTTGTTCCCTAGAAGATATTTTGGTTGCTATTATTGGGGTGTGTGTGTGTGTGTGCATGCGCATGCATGCACAGGTGTGTGTACCTGCACATACATGATACTGGTATCCAGTGTTCAGACTCCAGGAATGGTACTAAACTTCCTCCACTGTACAGGACAGAGACCATGACAAACATTTATCTGACTCCAAATATCCACAGTGGTAAGAGTGTGAAACTCTAGTCTGATTCATTTTATGTCTGGTTTTTAATAGTTTTTAACAAGGTGATTTATACACATAATTGAGAACTGTTGTACAGAAGAAGGATACCAGCCCTTGAAGGAAGGTCTCTGCCTAGAAGCAAGGGTGACAGAGCATGGTGCTGGTGACAGAGAAGAGGCTGGCAAGATGTAAGGTCAGTTAGTGAACTAAGGTCACACCGGCTGGAGATGGCACAGTAGCACACCAGAGTGCCTGGAAGTAGGTGCTAGCTGAAAAAAAAACCCTATTGGTTCGTCGAGGGTTTGGGGTAGCAGAGAGGGGTCTATAGAGAGACTAGCCAAGACTTTTGGAACAGAGGGTATGGGGAGAAACACAAAACCAGAAGTAAAACAGAATATTATAGTTGTGCTTACTAGGTCATGTGGAAGAACCTCAAGTGTTAACAAGTCCTGTGTGGGCACAGGTGCGGAAGTGTTATCACTGAGTGGTTGGAAGCAGAAACCTTTGATGGGGAAGACAGGATCCATGGAGAGAAGGACAGGCTGACACAGAGGGAGTTATCCTCAGACGAGGAAGGGGTCCGAGGAGGGATGAGGACTAGAAAGTCCAGAGTTTTGGAGTTTCCAACAAAAGCCAGGGAATGCTTTCCAGCAGTTGGTACCAAGCCAGCCGAGGGGAAGGGGTACCAAGGACAGCACAGGGCAGCTCAGCAGGCTAGCTGCTTTGGGAAGAAGCTGCCTCGGAGGGGGTGGGCTCTTAAGAGCAGGGCCAGCAGGCTGGTAGACTGGAAAGCAGCCTGGCGTCAGGCTGAATGCACTTGAGGCTTGGAGCTAAGAGAAAGGCTTTGATCTTGGCTTTGGAAAGTATTCATGAAGGGATGTGGGTGATGGACATGAACCCTGAAGATGGGAAATGAACAGCACTGCCAGCCCCCTTACAACGCCTTGGACTCTAATCATTAGCTTTGTAAGGAGTGGCAGAGCACAATTTAGGACAAGTTTAGGGGACCCAGCAAGATCTCTGAAGAATGTGCCTTTGACAAGAAATACTTAATTCAGAAAGAAAAGGTAAAAAGAATCAGCTCATTCTTTTGTTTGTCCTTGGGGTATGTTTGGAAACGATTAAAACTCTACTTTGCTTCCATTTCTAGGGGCTATGAGGCGCTTTCATTTAACCTTTTGAAGAATCAGTGATATATATATATCTATATATATATATATATATATATATATATCTCCATACTCAACTTAATAGCAGAACTAAAATAATAAAATAAAATTTATGTCAGTGTCCTCAAAAATTACATACTTATTTCAAAAAACTCTGCAATCACATTAACAATTTGGGTATCACATTTTCAAGAGACGTCTAGGTGGATGATCACATCTGGTTTTAAACAAATTCAACTGGAAGGAAAATGAAAGAAAGAGGGAGCAAAAGAGGAAGATAGGAAGAGTGATAGAACAGAAGTAGGAGGGGAGAGAGAAGAAGAAAGGAGGGTAAATTCGTTGGAGAGAACCTATAGTCTTGTGCTCATGTTACATTTAAATTTATACTGGGATGTGACCTGCATTGGGATTCATAAATCTTTCCTTTTTAATTTTCTTTCCTGCCTGTTTTCACTGAAGTGAGTGTAATTCTAGGGTTGAACAGAATCTGTTTTCCATGTAATAATTTTTTTCTGGGGATAGACTTCGTAGCATCTCTGTCACCAACTACTTGTAGCAATCTTTCTCTAACTTTAAAAGAGGCCAGAGAAATTCTCATTAGAGACCCTACTTCTTTGGAGCTTAACTGTTCTTTTTAATCCAATTCTCTTGACATGTATTGCTTCAAACATCCCCCAAATTGTCATTTAATTTACATTTCTAATGTTACATGGAGATAATGAAATATGAAAAAAAAAAAAAGAACTAAGTCCTGTCTTGCTAACAGAGGGGCAATAAAAGCAGATTCAGAAAGCATGACTCCATGTGGAATTTCTGTTTCAGTTATTAGTTTTTTTCTTTGTATAAAATAAAAACCGTGATAGAGCAAGAACATGTTCAATCAATAGCAGAACTAAACAGGACAAACACACCCCATTCTTTGACCCTGGCTCAAAACCAGGAAATTCTTGTTGTCTCGGACAGATAACAACCTCTAATATAAACACATCTACTTTCTGCAACACGACTTCCTGAACATGCAATCTCTATAAAGAGAGCACTTTTTTGGGGGGAGCTGCGGACATGGCTCAGTAGAATAAGCGCTTCCCTGGCAAGCGCAAGGGCCTGAGTTCAATCCCTGGTTCCACAAAAAGAAAAGAGAGAGAGAGAGAGAGAGAGAGAGAGAGAGAGAGAGAGAGAGAGAGAACATAGAAGGCTGTGGAAAGGATCCTATGGGGGAGAGCTGCACAGGGCTGACTCTGGGGAAGATTCTGTTTTAAGGAACCAGGAGGCTGAGGGGAGGCTGGGAAGGCAGCCCTCCTGTTTGAGAGCTGTGGAATGTAATGAGAATATCTGGTGGAAACAGTCAGCCAAAACAGAGGGAAAAAAAAGAAGAAAATAAAACAAGACATTAACTTTAAACTATGCTGAAATTCCAGCTACAAAGAGGAAACCACAACATCCCGGCTGCCAATTCTCCTTCATCTGATTTTGAACCTTAGTCTTTCCCTTTCCTTCCCAGCTGATGGGGGAAAGAGAGTTCAGTGAGGACTGGCTATAGCCACTGTCTAGAACACAATGAATCAGAATTATGATACTTGAAAGATAATAAAAAGGAGGTTATGTCTCGTGAGTGGCAGGTTTCTTTTATTTGTCCCTAAATTTTCAAAATTAAAAATTTGTTCTCTCATGTTCCACATGAAAAATAAGAGATAAATCAGATTCTGCACTTCAGCTATCTTCAGTGTGAAAATTACATAGATTCCCCCTCCCCTACTCTTGAGGTTTTTCTTTAAAATGTTATTTAATGAAGTGGTCTGAATTGGTTCATGTTCGCAAGGCTTTAGAAGCTTGACAACTTTTTTTCTTCTTGGCTACCAATGCAAAACCATAAACAACAGAAGGAAAACTAAATTATTCTAAAGTCTACCTGTTAAGTAATCCCTGGCTTCATTTAAAAAAAAATAACTACTCCTCAGGACTGGTAACTCAATCATTCTTGTACTTTTATCACTGTGTACCTATATTACCTTAAAAAAACAAGACCATGATATCTCTTTACATGTGAGAAAATTCTAATTAAAGGCTAAAGAATGATTTATCCTTAAAAAAATAAAAAAGTATGCTTCATAAATGAAGATGAATAGAGCTCTAGTGACAGTGACAGGCACTTACAAATTTCATGAAAAATAGATAAAAACCCGATTGGAAACGAGGCCTGTCCTCCTGAACACCTGTTTATAGTCTTAATTTTGCCTTAATGAGACACTACTTATGTCTCCCCACAACAAGAAAAATCAATAGTGGATCAATATGGATAAGCAGGTTGGGTACAGTCCTTTGTCCTAAGAGACAGTTAACAGCTGGGTTTAGTTTTACTGGGATTTACTTGAAGACTTGTAACAGTAAATAATGGTACATTTAAGAATATTTGTCTGCTTTGATTTAGTGAGTCTGGCAGGTGGCAGTGGCTTTTCAATGGCATATGGCTTTAAGAAATTACATCAATATATGAATACAATGTCTTTTCCTCTAGTTCATGCACCAAATTAATTATTAAAGAATCCCTGGTTTCCATATTTTATAAGCAAATATTCTTCAATGCTGGCTGAAGAAAACAGAGTGAAAAGACAAAAGGAAAAGACACTGAATAATTTGCAAGAATTTTGAAGAACAAAATAGACAGAGAGACAAATTCATGTCCAGCCTAGTTTAATGAGACAGTATCAAATTCTTTTCAAAGATAAATTACTTATAATAGTAAGTGGATGCAGGTAGAGACCATAGTCATCAGTAAAATAAATCAGGCCCGCATGTATAAACATCATATTGTCTCCCTAATGTAAGAATCTGAAAGAGTAAATAAAATTTGAAAGGTATAATAGATATTGTGAAAGGTAAAAAAAAAAAAAGAAAAACTGCTCAAAAGGAAGGAACAACTGGAATGAGCGAAAGAAGAAAAGAAATAAATAAGGAAGGGAAAAATATGTCTACACAAGAATAGCCTGGAGAATTGTACTGCTGATTTCTATTGGTTTATTGAAAGAAACAGTTAATACTTAGATTTTTTCCCCTTTTTTGATTAATTTGCATGTTTATATCTAGTAATACGAACAACTAATTTAAAGACAACAATATGCAATATAACAACCACTGTTGAATTCCCATTATCTTGTTTAGTGACATTCCGTATCATTTCTAATGTTTATTATTATTATTTTTTAAATAAAGGAAACACAGGACCTACATTCAACCTATGTCAAATTAGGGAATTTATATGGTGTATTCCCTACAATAGCAATTCTCATACTCTTGAAGAGGATGTGAAACTAGATGAAAATACAGGGGAACAACTCTGAATGTCTTTCATGTTGTGATCTCTTTCATACTTCACGGATGGAAGTTACAAGATTTCACTATATATGGAAAAACAGCAATTTCAGTTTTAGTTTTCAAAAAAAAAGTTTTAATAGCAGGGTTTTAAGTAGAGTCACCTTAGGAAGAGCAAACGATAAGTTTTATAGAAACCACAGTTCTATGAGCCACATTATGTTTTACAATTAATTTCACAGAGAAATTTACCTTTGCAGACCGAAGGACATTACATTCTTGCAAATTACAGAGAACTGTAAATTTGGTTCCTTCTACAAAATCCTGTAGCTCGTATTCGGAAAAATCAAGTTCCTGGCATATCAGCAGTAGAATTTAAACTACTCTAGAAGAGGTTTCTATCTGGTAGTTGCTACTAATTTCTTTTTGTGCTATCCATTTGCTTTTTTCTTCCTTTAACCTTTTGTAATATAAGAATGTTATGTTGATAGAAAATGAAGTCTTATGCCTATTAAGATAAATGGGTATTGTCTTAAGATTGGATATTTCGAAAGATATTTCATTTGTTTTACATAGCATGCTCCTTTAATGTGGTTGTACACATGTTAAACTTTAAGGACACAATGCAAAGTAAATTAGAATGTTTGAGTTATACACGCTTATAGTTTGTGCAGGTATAACTACACTTTTTCTAGCTTATGTGGGTAGGTGAATATAAGTAAGTACATTAAAATGAATATTTAAGTTCCAACATATCAACATTATAGCTGTTAAAGAAGCCAATAAATTATTTTATTGGTTACTAAAATAAACTTTTCATAGGAAATTCCATGGAAAAGGTCAAATGAATTTTTGATCTGAATGTGAACCGGGGAGAATTATTCCACTTTAGGTACCAGTACACCCATTCACAAAGGGGAAATGTTTTGCATTCTCTTTAGTAAGGAAACCAGTAATACTCAGCGCTGTCCACATCCATATCTACACCTACATCTACATCTATAGCTACATCTTCCCACATGTGCCAACACACTATAGCAAAGCAAGTATCCAGGTTTCACATATGAAGAAAGAAAGTGCTCAGAAATCTTCACGTTCAGAGTCCTTCAGTCACCTAGCAACCTCTCTTACTGCAGTTTTTAATTTCGAATATTCAGTGTTCAAATTCAAAGAGGTCAACAAGCAGATGCAAACTAACTTTAAAATGAAATAGAAATAAAACACTGAAACTTTGAATACATTTAAACAAAAGGGTCCCTACCTTTTTTTGGAGAATACGATGGCGACTGCACTTGAGAAAAAGTAGGCTTTTCTTCAGTGAAATATTCAGGTTGGCTGTATTGATTCAGGGCCATGTCCAAGTCAGAGTCCTTGCTTTTAAACATGTTTCCAGGGTAACTACTGGTATAAGGCTGATTCACTGCCCAGGCCTGTTCCATATATATGCTGTCACTGGGCACAGCCTGAACATCACAACCTCTGGAACCAGGACTATCTTCAAAATATGTGTAATAACCAGTAGATTGCATGTAGCAGTTGCTACTGGCAGCTGGGTGCACTTCATGTATTTCTTGCATACAGTAGTTCATTCTGTTAGCCTGGTTCAATTTCTACTTTACATATACACACACTCTACACATGCACTCAGCAGCCCCATACACCCTGAGAGCCAGGCATATACACTGAGAAGCATACATACATACACATGAAACGAGAAGGGACGATGAATAACCACCACCAACACAGCAACCCAGCCTGCCTTACTTCAGACTAGCACCTGATGTGTGTGCTAAACCCTATTTAGGCGGAAGTGCCTTTTGAGCTCTCCTGGCATTCAAACATATTGGAAAGAAGATTTATGACTACAAAGGTCTTAAGCTGTGCATGCAGCTAATGCCTGGGGAAGACAGTGGGCAGGTAGGAATGACCTCCTACAGGAGCTACCTGACAGGGGAGTGACAGCTACTGTGTCTCTGTCACTCTGAAGCTGGGAAGATGCATTTTATATGCAGTTTTGAACCCCTCTCAACATGATTAGAAAATGATTACTCATAGTTATGTCATTATGGTTGACAACTTAAGCATGAAACATTATAAAGACATCTTAGGGAATATCCTTGGATACACAGACAATCCTAAAATCAATAATCTGGTTTATTAGTACGAACCAGAGAAAATCCATTAGTAATGAGCCTGATGACTGACTTCAAAACATTAATCTAATTGTACAAACATGAGTGCTTGAATCTGTTGTTGAAGGTTACCCGTTGGCTTTTAATAGCAGGATCTGACCACCTTCTCATGATACATGGGTCCCACTAATTTTTAAATCACACCAAAGAAAGACATGTTTGAAATTGTGCATACTGTTCTGTCCCTTGTGCCTGATCACTTTCTTTTTTTTCAAGTTATATATTTGGTACAGGGTCTCACTATGAAGCGTGGATTTGCAGTGATCCTCCTGTTTTTAGCCTCCCCAGTGCTGGGATTACAGGTGTGTGCCACCATGCCCGGACTTGGTAGCTGGCTCAGCGTGCCTGGAGGTGGGGCCGGTGCAGAACGCAGGACTGGGGATCAAACCCCAGCCCCTGCGCTTACCTAAGCAGGCACTTAGTCTGCTGAACTATCTTGCTGGCCCATACTTTCTACATTGTTAGCACTAAACTATATGTGAGCTAAAATTTAACCATCTTTGTGTTGCTTGCAAGGAAATCAAATCATTGCGTGTGTTCCAATGCCCCTATATGAGGAACACCCTCGTATTATAGCAGTTTTTCTCTTCTGTTTGTCTATTCAGTAGTATATAAAAATAAAACTTGTTTTATTTCCACTCAGAGTTGCCTTGAAATTATTTTCCAGTTTTTATGTGATTCGTGTAGTGTTAATACACTTGGCACTTAAAGATAGTTATTGAAAAGGGCAAATTATTTTGTGTTTTAACTATAAAGTTAACAAATATCAAATTAGATAATAAATGCTTGGAAAGCTAGTTACTAACGGGTTTTTTTTTCCTCCTTGTGGAGGGAGACCCACAGGTATGTGTGTGTACATGGGTGTGCGTGTGTTCCAGATTATGAGCTCAATAGGAGCAAAGCTGCTTTCTGTGAAGCCAGGGGTTTCTTCTCTTTTTCTGGCAGCCTGCTGGGCTAGTCCACAGGTAGTGATGTTTACACTTGGGTCCTTCCTGGTCCATGAATACTGGACTGTGTTATTTTTCTCCAGAGGGACCCCAGTTAATGCAAAATTGTGGTATTTGACAATAAGCCAAAGCCAAAGCTTTGGACATGTAGCTCCAGTTGTGAATTACAACATAGAATTTTGTGGCAGGAACATAGGAAAAAGGAAGGGATTGCAGCTGTTCAAGGAACTATGGGGTGTCTGTTGAGCACAAAGCAGTGAAGTGGTGGATACAAAAATGGGTCCACAAAATGAGCCACTGTTTTGGCCACCAAATAGCTAAATAGCAGGTGTATTCAATGAGCAAAGTGAGATGAACCACTGGAGTACAGCCTTTGAGTAATGCCATTTTAACATGCAGTAAAGCGGCCACTGGCTTAGAGAATAAGCAGAAGATGTACTCAAGTGAGGGAAGAAACCCAGGAAAAACCGTTTGATGGTTAGTAATAATATTCCTAGAAAACTACACCTGAACAATAAAACAAGGAATGTTCTCCAACCGGGATATTTGAACCTGGAAAATGAATTACAACATCCTAGAAAGCACTGACGTTACCATAAGAAACAGGGAACACAGCTATCATTTTAATAGTATTTTTACACTGATTACTCTCAAAATAAACAAAAGATTTATTTGCAAGTGTTTTTAAGAACACATACACATAACATTACAATTAACATTTTCTCCCTACTGAAGATGTCAAAACATTTTATTGGAAGCAATGACTATTTTCTGCAAACCCCAGGAAAAGGGATCCGGGCCTTCTGGTTTTTTTTGTCTGATCTCATTTATTTATTTCAAATTTCCCAAAACGAATCTGAAAGTCAACCTTTCAACAAAGCAGTCGTCTTGCCCAGCAGCCACACATCTTCTGAGGCCTCTTTTGCTACTTGGGAGCTGTATGTTGAATCCGTCTGATTT
>NDGM011138284.1:0-16057 GCA_002564305.1 Octomys mimax | reverse complement strand
GATATGACATTGGAAGCAGTACATATTTAGAAGACCAGAATGACAGGCATTCCAAGCATGGCCATAGTATTACACATTGCTAAATTTTCTAAGTCAAAAAAACCACAACGTAAATAAAGAAAAAGTAAAAGATATGAGGAAGTGGGAAGATACGTTTTTCTTGATGGGAAGAAAATCAAGAGGCATAGAAAGGGGAGGAGAGAGGGAAGAAGCAAGAGATGAACATGTGTCGTGTGCATGAGCCAATTCTGCACAAGGATGTAAACATTATTCACTACACATATGGATGAATAATATAGATTTTTAAGAGTTTAATATACACCTGAGTTTCTGAACATCTTGGTTTAACAACATGGTGTCCAGTAGGGTCCCAGTAGCTTCTTAGTCTCTTGCCTTCACTGGAAGTTGCAGTTCTCCATTTCTACTTGGCATTGTGAGAGATGCCCGTGCAGCCCATGGTTAGGCCAGGAAAATAATTCAACTTGAAACTTAAAACATAGATTTTACTAAATGTATACTGTTTTTGTACCACATAAGTTGGGGATCTCTGTATGGCATGGAAAAGTGCCAAAAGGAATAAGAGCTCAGATTTGAAGGAGATGGTGGAGACATGAGTATGCAAAGGTTGGAGGAGGCAACAAATGTTGGGTGACTGCATATACAGGGCCTCCAGGTTAAAAAAAAAAACGCACCTGGATTAGCCCTCTTCCTGATACAGATAGTTTTCTTAACATAGATTCCCTTTAAATACATGAAGCTTTTTCAGACAGACCTACTCTAATGTCTTTAGATTCTCAGAATAACTAGCTCAAAATATCCCAAAAAAAGGTGTGTGTTGGGGTGAAATGGTGAGTCCTTGTTTTCTACATTCTGAGCAGCATGTTCTGAATCTGAACAATTACTTGTCATTACAAATGTAGCAAAATAACTATGCAGAGCATATTGTGCTGGAATTTCTTTCACAAAGCACTAAGGCTAATCCCTCCTAAATTATATTTGAGTCAAAGTGCTCAATGGAAAAATACTTTTTTTGTATTAAAGCAGTGCATGCCTTTATTTGCAAGAATATACAGTATTTAGAGGACATTGGTACTTTTAAGATGAAGAATGCAGAATTAATTATATTCATAAATCTTTCAGATTTATTCTCTAAAATTATTTTCTCATAATTTCTTGCTTGTCAAGTAATAATGTTCTGTGAAAAGCCTCATAAGAGATTTCAATAGGAAACAAAACTTATAAGAAGTGTCATTAGCTCTTTAATGGGTCTCCAGGTCTATTATTTCTAGAACTACTTTTTAAGTTTTGCCAAAATTTCATTAAAAATGTAATTAAAAACAGAAAAGAGGTACTTATCTTAAATTTGTTAAGTGACTCTATATTATTTAGGCTTCTTTGTTTTTCTAAAATATCACAGGTGCAAAAAATATAGAATGAAGATTCAGAAAGCTTTTTAATATTCAGGATCAATTTTGTTGCACTGTCACATCTGTTTTCATATGACTATTCAGATAAAAAGTCCTGAATCCAGAGACATCACAGTCACCCTCAGAGAGGACTGACAGGGGGTTCTATAGCTAGTGTTAATAAAGTGAAACAAAGCTGCTGACTATCACAGATATCATATATTCATAGGCTGATCATTACTTTATGACCAACCACGTAGATAAAAGAAGAAGAAAGGAAAAGATAATAATTTATTTGTTCACTAATGCATTTAGTAACCAAATAAGTTAGGAGATAGGATACACTTCTGTGAACTTAGTGACGACTAACTTTGCCTTTTAAAACATTGGTCATTAGTTCATTTATTAATGCATTCAATAAAGTACAGAATCTCACTTTTATGTCTTGTCATTTTAAAATATCCTCAAAATTTAACTGATTTATGGCCCAAAGTGCTCTATATTGGGTAAAGTAATGCAGCACCATAGATATATATTTCACAGATTTTCCCTGAAGAGTTCACCAGGATTCTGAGTTAAGTAAAAGTAAATATTTCTATAGATGACTTGTGGTAAGTGTGGTAGACGAGACTGCTAAAATCTCTTCTTCAAAACTTTTACCCAACATTCTTTTGGGCATGGACTTTGCCAGACAGTGAAAACTGTGGACCACTAATGGAGTTTAGCTATGGGTGAGACGTATTTGGCTGACAAAGTTGTGAAGCATTTTTGAATTTGAAAGTCTTTAGATATGGGATATATCTATTGTTTCTACCATTGCTGCACCTCCTTCTGTGCATTTAGTCATTTTTCATTCCCACAAGGGTATTAGAGTTTGTAAATTTTACTTTATAACGTGTGATTTTGGAGCACTGGTAGTGTTCACTAATTTGTTTGAGCTATTCTGAATCTAGTGGAAAAGATTTGGGTCCTTTTCATGGTTACTGTAGCCTAGTGGCAGTGGTGAGCTTTTGGTGTGCATGTTGCAGCTGGGTGGTTGCTATCACTGAAAGCTCTGAAAGTTTCAACAGCACTGCTCTAGCCACAATAAATTGTGTGAGTTGGGCTTTTGTTCATGTATCTTATCCAGAAACATGCAGTATCTGTGCTTCAGATATGAAGGATAAACTAAGTCAGTCACCAAGATTTTCAACCAAGGTTGATAATACAAAGGTAAGTAAAACAATTATTCCCTTCAGTGAGCTCATTTGCTGTTAGGAAAGTATAGGAACAGAAGGCTGTGACACACATCCCATCTACATGTCAGTAATATATATCTGGACAGCACTGTACATAGGAACTACCTTGAATTGCCCATACTATACCCATCTTGTCATTCTGTTTTATTCATTTTGAGAGGACCCAATACATGTGAAGAAAATTTTAATTTCCCTTATAGCTAGCGAGGGCCGTGTGACACATTCTACAAGTTGAAATGGAAGTGGAGATATGGATTAGAGTCCCTGAAGCAATTGCCTTGCAGACAAAGAGAGTCAGATACTTTTGGAACACATTTCATTCCCTTTCACCCTATGCTTTAACCTTTCTTCTTCCTGGACCGTGATTAGTGCCTAGCATTGCTGTTCCCATGAAACAATCATGGAGTTGAAACCAAATGCTCGTGCTACAAGAGGAAGATATTTTTCTTTGTGAGGGGAAAAATATGGTTGTTTGGATTATTAGGCCATATTTTTTCAGTTTTCTTTAAGTCAGAATCAGTCAAGCCATGCAGCTATACAATGAATGCAAAGAATCTCTAATATAATATGGAATTGTGATAATTTATACTTTTAGAAGATACTATACTAGTATAGATGCAAGGATGTAATTTCTGTTTCCCTTTCAGTATGTTCAGTGAAAAAAAAATCTACTGATTTTCCACTATTTTATACATACCTATGAGCCAACATTGAAGTATATGGAGAAACAAATTAATTCTCTCTGGAAGGCTTATTCAGAGTCCCCTTTACATTTACTATTCCAGTTGACAGCATTTTTCATAAAAGTGATTTGCTGTAAGAAAGTACCTGGACATCATGAGATACCCGGCCATCACAAACAAGGAACGACCTTACTGCAGACACAACTCTCCCAGAAGAATAATCCTTGCACAACAACTTCTTTGTTAACAGCCTGGCACAGATATGTTGCTCAGGAGAATAATTTTCTTCTGAGTGCTAAATAGGACACAGATCACAAATTCTAATTGTTCTGGTGCTTGTTGAGTAAGAGAAGGGAAGATAGGTGAGAAGGGCATCCCACTGAGAGTTACAGTGTGCCAGATGAGAAAGAAGGTTGAAAGAAGGAAGGCACAGAATGTACTCATTTCATCAAGGCAGTTGTTTAGCTTTAAATGCTAGAAGGTGACTCGGGGCCTGTATGTGTGTGTGTGGGTCTACATCTAGCTTTGACGTAGAATGGGAAATATGACTGGCATTTCTTGCCAACAATATCTGCTTCTGTTTCTCCCCAGAGCCAGCGCAACATCAGTTCATTTGCTTCCTGGTAGAACTAATAGTTGGAGATTTTTCTCCCTCAGTTGGAAGAACAACTTTCTTCTGTGCACATCATCTGAGAAGGACCCGTGAACCTAAGCATGTGTTTCTTCCACATCATCACAGCTGGCCTAGGTGATGGCTTGTCCAACCATGCACCTAGGAGCTCCCCAGCAGGGAAAATAATGCTGATCTAAGCATTATTGTATGTCTTTACAAGATTGAGCCACTCTTATTTTCTGCGCTAGGGACAAATGTTTTCAGAGAAGACAAGAAACAATTATAATCTGACAAAAGTACTTGTTTTCAAAATGGGAATAATGTTAAAGGATAACCTTATTTATTCATTCATGTATTTATTTGGTACAGGGTCTCACTATGCAGCTCAGACTTATAGTGAGCCTCGTATCTCAGCCTCCTCAGCACTGGGATTACAGGTATGCACCAGCCACCATGCCTGGTTATGGGGCCAGTGTAGCGTGTGCTACTGGGGAATGAACCTGGGCCCTTTTCTTTTCAGGCAGGCACTTAGACCACTGAGCTATCTCTCTAAGCCCAGCTAATATTTTTTTTTAATTTCTATGATAAGCTACTTTGTTTTGTTTCTATAAAAGTTTTAGACTCTATGGCAACCTAAGGTGGAATACTTTACTGCAAGATGCCATAAGATTGCCATAAAAATCAAGCTTCATTCTAGTTTTATGCTGCTTAGCTGGAAAAATTTATGAATAACATGTTGTGACCTAGAAAAGGTACTGATACAGTATAGAATGCTACTTGTATATCTCATGACAAGTTTCATTGGAATAATGCTAAATAAGAAAAGAATTTTAGAAATAAAAAAAGTTTTAAAAGTCCCTATGCTTAAATTCTAAAAGAAGTTTTGAATAATTTTTATGGATTTCATTGCTAGCAGTGTTTTGTTTTTGTTATTGTATAAATGTATGCATATTTGGTACTGTATCTCATTACACAGATTGGATGCATAGTGATCCTCCTAATTTCAGCCTCTCCAGCGCTGGGATTACAGGTGTATGCCACCATATCTGGTCTCCATGGCCTGTTCAGAATGCCCAGGAGTTGGGTCAGTGCATCATGCGGTACCAGGTATAAAACCTTGTGCCTGTGCTAGTCTGATCAGACTCTTAGTCTGCTGAGCTATCTCACTGGCCCTGATAGTATTTTGAAGGAAACATTTTTCCTGAATAGTATTCTTTTATTAATTTTATTGAGAAACAAATAGCAATGAGAGAGTTTCAAAACTGATTAATAGGACAGTTTAAATAACTGATATATTGCATATTGTTGTCTTCATAATGGTTATTCATAGTACAAGATGCAGATATGATATTCTGTTAGTACAAATCTTTCTTCTCATTGAATTAAGAGAAAGCTGTATATCTATCCTGAATAATATTAATTGAAATATTATGCAGAATATTATCTCCAAATGAGATGATTTTAGTCCATTTCATTTCAAAAATAGGTCTTTTATATAACACAGTTGAAATATTTTCATTTATTTTCTTTTGTTGAAGTTTTTCATTAGTAGATACAGTTTCTCAACTTACTATCTAAAATTTGATTCGTTAATCAGTTTTCAATGAAAATAAATAGTTTCTATTAATCAATTGCAATATGTTCTTTTGTGGCCATTACCTATGGTAACTCTAATTTTGTGGGTGGTATAAAAGTATTAACTTATCTCTTAGTGTGGGAAGTTTTGTGAGACAGAAATAAGAAAAAGAGGGAAAGCGGAGACAATGACTGGAGGAAACGATCAGCAGGAGAGAATAAAAAAATGGTAAGAGCACAAAAACTTAGTCAATTAGAGACCTCAACCTAAACTGCAAGCATGTGATATGACAAACCAGTTGACCAGAAAGTAACACAGGTAAAAACATACTTGGTGGCCTAAATTAGGTCCTCCCATTGACTGGGTTCAATTTTAGCTATGAAAAGTTCAGATTTTACACCCATTGCCTCCAGGGAAATATCTTTAGTGCTCACATCTAGTTCTCTCTGCAAATATGGAACCTAGAGACACTCATTTCTCTAATGTCTCTTTACACTTGTATGTCACTCTGTCTCATGATGTGTCTGAGTATGTCTGTATTCTTATTACTATTTGCCACCCCCAGTGTGACTCATAATTTCTTATGTTTGAATAAGAGAGATTTTCAGCCCTGACAATGAGCTTTCAGGTCATCACGAGTATGATACATGCCAGGATCTTTTTTAAATTTTATTTTGAAGAGAAAACAATTTTCAAAACAAGATAAGAGGGTAACAGTGGTTAATATATCGTATATTGTTATACTTAATTAGTTAGTAAGAGAACAAGATATAAGCATTTAGTTGTGCAAACAATATTAGTGCAGTCATTTATTTTCAACGAACCAAGAGAAATTAGTAACGTAACTATCTTAAGTATCTTCTAAGTACACATAACCTGGGTGCCTCACAGTTCACAGTTATCATTTTAGTCACCTGGATGTACTTCATTTTATTCTCAAGACTGAAACTGTTCAGCATTCTAACCACCTATCGTTGTAGCTCAAACTTTGTTTATTTTTGCAATCAGGTTTATGCCTATATTCCAGGTTTTTATATTAGCATACCTTTATAAGCCTTGCAGTGGCAAATGGCTCCTTTAAGTCTACTCCAGTTAGTGTATGTTATGGTTTATGTCTAGATGTTGCCCTCAGGACTTATGCTCTCCCAGAGGGGGAATTAGGAAGCGACTTGATCATGGAGGTGTTATACTCATCAGTTGATTTGTTCATTGATAAATTTATAATTACATTTGATGTTGGGAGGTGGAGCCTGGCAGAAGGAGATGAGTCATTGGGAAAGTTTCCTGGAGGGTCCATCTCCCTCCTTCCTCTCCCTGCTTCTTCACTGTGAAGTATGCAAGCCACATGTGCCATGCTATCCTGCCATGTCCCCTGCCTTGGAGCCAGCTACCTGTGGAGTGAAAGTTTTACATCTGTGAATCAAAATAAACTTTTCCTCCTTTAATTTGAGGTATTGAGTAGTGTGTCTCAGAGACAAGAAAGTAACTAAGACTCTCTCCAATTTGGTAGCATTTTCTGAATACCAGCCAGATTTCATGCTCTCTAGCTATTTGCAAAGTTATGAGAACTTTACAAATTATTTGACAGTTTAAATCCATCACAAACACGCTTTTTATTTGCTTGAAAATGTTATTCATTTTCTCCTGCAGATGATTAATATTGGCTTTCATTTTTATATTATTTGTGGATCCTAGTCTAAGTACCAGTGTCAACCACCAATGCCAGGGAAGTATGAATTCTATCCTTAGAGAGATCTTCCTTTAATTAAAGTGACACTCTCTGGAATTGTTCCCATACTTGGATTCATAACCTTAGGGTGTCTTTAATATTATGTAGTCATCAATTATCCAAAACAAAGTCATTGAAGGCTACCCAAGTCTTGGAAAGATGGATGAGCTTTCCAATGAAAGAATAAGGAAGTGGCTACAGACTGAGAGGGTGTTCAACGTTTAGAATATGTGATTTCTAGGCAATTAGAAAACAAAATAGATTGTGATCTAAAATCATGACAAATGTTGCTTAGAACTTGTTGTACAGGACTCACTTCTGAAATTCAGAAAGAATAGTGGTCTTATGTGTTCAGAAGAGCAGAATAGTGAAAGCCAGGTATTTGAATCAGATGTCTAGTTATGGTTTCTGAATAGTAACACTCAATTTTCTAGTTTAACAAATACCTATTGTGTATACCATGGGTTTGGCACAATGCAAGTTACTAAAACAGTTATAAGAACAAAAATTGCTGTCATGTGATTTAATTGAGTAATAACAAGAATAATTATCCATATAGAATGTGAAAGGTGCTACACAGACATAGAGCATAGTGTAAGTCTACCATGAGAAAGTTTAAATCAGATTAAGAGTAGACAATGGGAAGTTTTCCCATAGCAATTAAAGTTTAAAATGATATTTGAGTCAAAGGAAGATAATATCACTTGAGGAAGATGTAAAAAAGTGCAAAGAGTTTCAGGCATAAAGCCGTCTGGGTTTGCTGATTGATACATGAAGGACACAAGGGGCTTGTGGCCATGTAAGCTCCTTATCTTTTTGGGTATAAATGACTTTCTGTGTAAGCTACCATAAAAATGACCATTTTTAGCATTAATGTAAAGAAGAACAGTGAGACATTTTTAATACAACACTGGTTGCTTGCAGACACAAGCACACACATACTATGTTAATTTCAGAATTTGAAAGAGTTTTGAAAATCATCCTGGGATATAGTTCATGGAGGCTTTATTGTTTACTGTAGTTTCAAATGTCAGAAGGACTGCTAATAATTAATTTATTGAATTTTAATTCATTGTTCTTTTATTAGTTTTTATTTTTAAAGAATGCAAAATAGTGAAAGGAAAAAAGAACATTAGAAATGATATAAGATTTCATTAAATAAAGTAATAGGAATTTAACAATGGTTGCTGTATTACACGATGCTATCTTTAAAATAGTTGTTCAGATTACTGGACATAAACATGTAAGATTCATTTAAAGAAAAAAATAACAAAGAAGTTATGATAAATTCAAGAGAGGAAAAAAATCGAGAAAAAAAAAATTGAAGCACTAACTGCTCCTTTCCAAAGACCAGCAGAAGTTGACAATACAATTATCTTAACTTTTCTGCAGGAATATAATTTTTTTCTTCTTTCATTTGTGCTTTTCCTCATCCAAGTTTTTCCCTCCCACTGAACAATTTCTTTCCCTTTCACAGTGTCTGTTGTACCATTTAGATTTTCATTACTTTTTCTGATTCTCACATAAGCAAGATAAGATGATGTTTGCACACGTGGATCTGATTTATTTCACTTACCATTATAGTGTCTACTTGAGTCCATTTATCTACGAAAGCCTCACTTATACTACATGGTATAAAAATTCCACATTTTTATTCATTCCTCAGTTGATGGACATCAAACTTTGTTTCCAAGATTTAGCTATGACAAACTGCACTGATAAAAACATGGTTTCACATATATCATTGTGGTATGATTTCAGCTCTTTTGGAAAAATAACTAGAAGGAGAATATCTGGCTTCTATGGGACATCCAGTCCTAGCTTTCCAAGGAATTTCCATACTTATTTTCATAATGGTTGTAAAAGCCTGCAATCCCACCAACATTTGAGAAGGGTTCCTTTTACCCCACAGACAGTCTGGCATTTGTTATTGATTTCTGGATGATAGAATTCTTTCTGGTTAAAGATGTTATCTCAGAGTTGTTTTACTTTTCATCTATTGAATGATCAATGATGGTGAACATTTTTTTACATATTTAAATATTTGCCATTTATATCTCTTTCTTTGTGAGGTACATATTAATCTCAGATGCCCATTGTAGAATTGGGTCTTTGAATTTGGGAAGCCAGGTTATTTTTAATACTTTATATATTCTAGTTCAGAGTTATTTGATAGTCTGTTATAATAGTTTTTCACTTCATGGGTTTTCTTACTCTGTTAGTGAGTAGTTTTGATGTGCAGAAACTTTTCAAAAAGATGAGATCCCAATTTTTGATTCTTTGAAGTATTTCCCATGCAGTTTGATTTTTGTACATGAAATCTTTACCTATACCTACATCCTTAAGGCTTTCTACCTCTTTCTTTTCCAGAAAATTTAGTGTTTCAGCTTTAATATTTAAATATTTAATACATTTTATTAAGGAGGCTATCTTATTTCCAAAGAACATGGTTGGTCCCTTTGTCAAAGAAAAGGCTGTTGAGTGTGCTTGTAGTTCTGTTCCATTTTCCCTCAGTACCATGCTCATTTTATCACAGTAGCTTTGTAGTATAATTTCAAGTCAGGGATTGTGATGCCTCTGGCCTTTCCTCTGTTGCTCAGGATTGATTTTTTTAAATTTCATTTGTGTTTTTGATACAGTCTCACTATGCGGATTAGACTCATAGTGGTCCTCCTGTTTTTAGCTTCCCCAGCGCTGGGACTATAGGCACATGCCACCACTCCCAGACTCTATCACAGGCTCAGCAATACCTGGGGGCAGGGCCAATGTGGCTAGCAAGACCAGGGGTCGAACCCTGGTCCCTGTGTTTGCCAAAGCATGTGCTTAGTCTATTGAGCTATTTAGTTGGCCCTGTGATTGATTTTGATATTCTAGGTTTCTTCTGGTTCCAGAAAAATTTTAGGATTTTTTTTTTTTTAGATTTGTGAGGTACTAAGGGTATTTTAATTGGGATTGCATTGAATATGTACAATATTGGGAGTATGGTGACTCTTTTCACAGTGTTGTTTCTTCCTATCCAGGAGCAAGCAATATCTTTGTGTTTTCTGAAATCCTCTTCAATCTTCCTCTTTTTTTTTTTTTCCAGAGTATCATAATTTTCATTATATGAGTCCTTTCCTTCCTTTGTGAGATTGGTTCCTAAGTATTTGATTTTCAGGGGTGTTATTGTGAAAGTGTGGTTACTATAATTATTTCTTGGGGACTTGATTGTTTGTGTATAGAAATGCTACTGATTTTTGAGTGTTAACTTAGTATCCTGTTATGCTATTAAATTTGGTTATTAAATCCATAGATCCCTTAGTAGAGTTTTTAGGGTTTTCTGCATACAGTATCATGTCATCTACAAATAATGATAATTTTACTTTTTCCCATCCAATCATTATTTCTTTTGTTTCTTTCTCTTCTCTCTTTGTTCCAGCTAATGTTTCCAGAACTATATTCAACAGGAGTGGTGACAGTGAGCATCCTGGTCTTGTTCCTGATTTTAAAGTGAAGGCTTTCAATTTTTGCCCAAAAGGTACCATGTTGGCTATTGGTTTGTCATAGAAGGCTTTTATTAGATTGAGATAAAGACAATCTATTCTGATTTTTTGTAGTGTTCTTTATCATGAATGAGTGTAGAATTTATCAAAAGTGTTTTCTGCTTCTATTGAGATGTTCATATATATATTTTTTTTGTTTTGAGTTCTATTAATGTGATTTGGATTTATGGATTTATGGATTTATGTATGTTGAACTATCTCTGCATTCCTGGGATGAATTCCACTTGGTAGTGTTGTATAATCTTCTTGATCATTTGCTGCATTTTGTTTGCTAGTATTTAATAAACATTTTTGCATCTATATTCATTAGAGCAATTGGACTGTTGTTATTTTTTTTTTTAAGTTGGATCTTTCTCTGTTTTTAGAATTAGAGTAATACTTGCCTCCAGGAATGAGTTTGGGAGAATTTTGTCTTTCAATTTCATTAAAGAGTTTGAGAAAAGCTGGCATTAGGTCTTTCCTAAATTTCTTGTAGAATTCAGCTGTGAATCCATCAGGACCTGGGCATTTTTTGTAGGCACATTTTTATTACATTTTCAATTTCATTGGCTGATATTGGATTATTCAGAATTTTTATATCTTCTTGATTTAGCTTTTGTAGTTCATATGTATCTAGGTATCTGTCAATTTCTTCTGTATTTTCCATTCTTTGAGAGTAAAGATTTTGGCAATAGGTATTGATAATCTTCTGAATTTTTATAGGGTCTGGTGGGAAGGTTGGAGTTGTGGAGGCTCACTTACCACGTCTCTCAACCATTTTTCAGGGCAAGCTGGGGTGGCAGGACTCAGTAAACTCCTGTGGGAAAGGCTGAGGACAGGGCTAGGGCTGCAGAGTCTCCCTAATAGTCTTCAGATGAGGTGCACAGGGGGGTGGGGGGGTGGAGGTGAGGAGTTGGAGGGTGGGGGAGTTGGAGGTGGGGAGGTGTGTGGCCAGAATCAGCTAACTCCAGCAAGAGGCAGGTGTTACCCTACCAGGTCTCTCCAGTGGGCTTTAGGCCGAGCAGAAGCTGTTAGAATCAGTAAACTTGCTATTGTTCTTTATCTTACATAGTAAATTTCAAACTGAATTAATTATTTATAATCACATGGCACCTAAGATTACATTTTAACTGTTAGTCAGCTTATTTTTATTTTAATCATAATATTTATATGAGTGAAGTCAAAATTTGAACCCAAGTCAGCTTCATATTAGATCTATTTAGTCTGTAGCAAATTAATAAAATAATGTAAAGATGAATGAATTCATATAGGAAGGTATATAACTTGCTACAAGTTGGGTGATGTTTTAATGCAGCATGCAATAATTGTTTTGAGAACACTATCATTCAGAATTTTTGCCTTTAATTTTTATCTATTTATTTATTTATTCTGCTTTTTGGAAATAAATTTAATTTTATTGAGAAACAAATAGCAATTAGACAGTTTGAAAACTGATTAATAGGACAGTTTCAATAATGAATACATTACATATTGTCGTTGTAGTAGTTATTCGTAGTACAAGATGTGGGCATGATATCCTTTCCAAACACTATTAGTACAAATCTTTCTTCTCATTGAATGAAGAGAGTAGCTGTATATCTATCCTAACTATTTTGTATGTACAGATACAAAATGATCCTTTATTTGTATCCCTTTTTTTGTTTAGCTTTTTCAGAGATGGGTATTCTATTGTCATTTAAATATTGTAGGAACTGCTTGTCATGTCATATCAATTAGTGCTATACTGTCTCTCAAGTAAGTGTTTATTTTTAAAAAAGAGTAATAAATACAAACAAGAGACAAGAAAAAATAATGTCATAAGACTGTCCTGCTACAATGCTGTATATGGTTAGATTTCTAAATTTCTGTGTAAAAATATGTAATTATTTATTCCAATTTTTAAAATTATTTTTTTTCCTTCATATTCTGTAGGGATTTAAAGTTTAATAAATCAATACTTGATGGAAAATACCTGTTCCATGCTATGCCTTTAATTTTTAAACAATGCAATTCTGGCTATATGAGACTAAAAGGTAATATGACTGGACACAAAAGCCTTGGTGAGTCCCTGGATTCCAGTTTTGCAGAGAGAAAAATTGGATGGGGATTGCACTGTTGCCTCAATTATGGATCCTATGGCCACAGAAACACTTAGCCTTTATCTTATCTCTGTGATGATTGGTCTAGATTCAGAATCCTTAGTGAAAATCTTGGAATGGCCTAGAAAAAGGACAACTACTTTTCCTTGAGGGAAAATAAATAAAAACAAAGAAGTAACTTTCTATTTCTATTGACAGAGGAAAACACAATACCCTGCTAAATTTATAATCCATGATGTGTGCTTTAATACAAAAAAGGAGAGTGGATAATTAAGAACAAATGTAAAATATCCCACTACGGATGTTCTGTATACTAACTAAAGTAGGAATGTTTTAAAAAATCAGCTAAACCTTAAATATGCCTTAGAAGTGTAGTTAGTGATGCTTGAGAAAGATTAATTTTTATCAATTAGTTTGAAGCAAGAAAGGAGATGTCAACATCAATAAAATTTATGATTGTAAAGCCATAATAAAAGTGAAAACAAAGGATTACAGTGTACAAATGCTTTTTTTAAAATTTGAAGGCACTGTTAGTATCTATAAAGTGTCCTACTACATTTGCATATAGGAGCATTAGAGGAAAGAATTAAAGCTAAAGTCACACATTAACTTTCTTCTTAAAATTTGGCTTACTATTTATTTTAAAGAGAGAAAAAATAAAAAAATACAGAATTTCCATAACAAGAAGGTAGAAAATTAATAAGTGTTACTATATTGTTTATTTTTCTCTTCAAAATAGTTACTCAGATTATAGGGTATATAAAAATATTGATCAAACAAGGTAAGACTTAACTGCTCCTTTCAATGAACTAATAGGAATTATGTATTAATTTTTTCATCACAGTTCTATTTTCAGTGAGTGAGACAATTATAATCAAGTTTTTGTGATTATTAAGTAATTAATAATAAAACTATTTATGACTCTTTTGAGCACCCTGTCCTGCATCCACAGACTCACAGATATTCATGAAAGACTTGCTAATCCTTTGCTGGAGTAAAGTTTGTATTGTTTCCAAGTCTCTTCTTTCTTGCATTCCATGTCTTCTCTCACTATAGGAAGCAAAAACTAGTGTATTAAATTCTTTACGACTCAGTGAAATACTTTGACAAAGAAGTCACAAGATTTCACTTTGCTTATAGACCACAGGTGTTATTCTCATCCTTTCGAGGATTTGAATAAATATCAAATGTTACAGATGTTTCTGATATCTGAATTTCCAAAGATAAAATATCTCCATGCCCAGTCCAGGCACTTTGTTGCCTGGAACTTTTCTAGGCCTTGTGTGTTTACTGTCATAGTATTTTTCTCCCCAAGACTTTCTCAAGCTAACAAAGATATTTAGATCATTAGTAAGAAATATCACAGTTTATATTTATTACTCAATGATCTGTTAGGATAGAAGCAGGTATTTTAAAGTGATTCATTTAATATTTACAAAGATTATATAAAAGAAAAAAGTATCTTCATTTCTATGTAAAGAGCAAAATTTAAGGTGCTTAATGAAATTACTCAGTATTACAGATTCTGTAAAGTAGAAGGAAGCACAAATCCTTCAAGATTCAAGTTTACCTTCTTAACTGCTTCCCATTTGACTTTCAAATTGTGTATTTTCCTTTCTCTTCAGCCATCAAACAACACAAAGAATTCATTTTGAGCTTTGTCTGCTTCTGTTTCCACATTTGCATCTTACAGTTTGGCTGAAAAGAAAATAAAAACAAAGTTTTATGTGTATATGTATAATATTAGGAAATGTTTTCATGTACTACAATGCTTTGCCCTGCTGTTTGAAATTAGCCAGGCTCAGGATTTGGATATTTTGAGCTTCCAAATAGGTAAAGTTTTTCAGAAGAGAAAAAACAAGTGTTAATTTGTTCAGAGAAACTGTGAGATCCCTCATTCTCCTTTTCATTTTCTGATTTCCTCCTAAGTGTGCATGCCTACCTTCAAATTCCTAGACCTCTTGTCTGAGCTCCACCCTTTCCCAGCAACTATTTATCTACTATTATAATGTTACCATTATACATTTAAGTAATATATGTTTGAATATGGATAATCATGTATCTCATATAGAAAGTGGTACGTGCTATGAAAGCTACCCTCTTCCTCTGACCAAATTAACCTATACACATACAAATGATTTAAATCTAAATTAATTACCTGTAGGTACAGTTTCTGTACTAGCAGCATGAAAACATTGTTGCCTAATTATCAAGTTTCTTGGAAAAAACTGGTACAGATAGTTGAAAACAATATTTGCAGGGCTTTGAAATTTAGTCAAGGACAAGTACAAAATTGAGATGTATTTAGTTTTAGGAAAGCCACATGAAGCCTGCTAGAGGCAGGAGGATCTGCAGCCTTCTGGCTGAGTTCAGTGAAATCTTGACCTTGAAAGCCAATAACCATGTTGAGAGAAGGTGTTAACATGATTTAACGAAAAGACTAAAGTCATGCCCACATTGTTAGAAAAGGTAGCAATTTTTGAAATAAAATGATTAGAAAATATGTAACTCTGTGAGTTCAGTTGCAGAGATATGATGAAAGCTGTTTAGAAATGAAAAAAAAATGGAAAGATCTTGGTAATATCTGCATCTTCTTGAGAGCCTGCAGAAGAAAACACTCTTTCAAGGAAGACCAATGTAGGTCAGGAGAATCTTAAGAGATGTTTTGGAACTAGCCAGATTTTAAATATATGCTTTAGAAAGGCTTTGACAGTGGGAAAAACCTCATGGAATTCATATCTTCAAGCAGATCTTTGCCCAAATCATTGATTTGTGGTAAGCCATAAGGACATAGAGGTAACTGTTAAATAGCTAGGTTTAAAAATAAAAACCTGAACAAAAATTCCTACACAGAAACAGCAATGGTTATAAGATATACAAGTTAAATTCAGTAAATTGATCAAACAAGCAAGTAAACAACAACAGCACACACATTTACACAGAGAATCAGACTTAAGATACTATGGTGCTTTATATGTCTTGTTTTACACAAAAACTATGCACCATTTTAAAGGAAAATATAATACACTCTTGGAAAAGCAAAGTAAAATCTACTTAGAGGTAGGAGTCAGTAAAATATCATTATATTCAAACGACTAAATGAATTTAAAATGAATGAAATCCTATTTGATGGGCTGGCGAGATGGCTCAGTGGTCTAAAAGCACCTACTTGGAACAAGCTGAACTAAAGCA
>NDGM011138270.1:0-12794 GCA_002564305.1 Octomys mimax | reverse complement strand
CTTATCCCCAAAAGATAGGTCAACCAGACAAAAATTTAGCAAAGAAATAACAGAACTGAACCACAGCTTGAAACAAATGGACTTCGTGGACATATAGAGAGTGTTGTATATGTATATATATACACATATAACTCTAATCCCAATATTAAAGTAGTATATCTGCCATCAAATACTATGAAATTCATCCAGCCTATGGGCCAAGGAGTTACTGCAAATTTTAATTTTTTATCTCAATTTTAATAGACAAGGAAGGCAAATGATAATACTAACAATCTTGCAACAATTTTGATGCAACTGTTCTGATCACCATCTAGAACTACAGAGTTATCCATGATGAAAAAGAGCTACTACTCAGGCACCACTGCATTGAGTTTAGACAAGAGGGTAGAGAGAACTAAATCCATAAAAAAATAAACCTGTGGCATCTACATCAAGTGTGAGAAAAATTCTATCTCATCCTCTATCTCCTGTTCCTAATAAGCCTCAAGCCTCCACCCTCCAGTTAGTAACACTTGTCAGTTTGCTCCACTGGAAGAGGGTGTCAGTTGTTGTACCAAAGGATCATTTGTAGTAAAAATGATTTACAGGATTCTTAGGTCCAGTATTTTAATGCTTTAGATTATATATTTATACCAGAAGTGTATAAGACTTTGGACTTATGAACCTATTTCTAGAACAGAACTCATTCATATTTTATATTCTGGTCTTCAAACTACTTGGGTTTTACTTATATAAGGAAGAGAGCAAACTTTTGCTTATATGACTCTTCCATCTATTGAGTAGTCCTTCTTAACCTCAATAATTTCAACAGCATTATCACACACAAAATTTGTATCTTAAATCATTCTAGCAATCTTCAATTTGTTTCCGCTGATTAGTCACTGAGAGTTTAAATAACAGCTCTAGATAAAGCATGTAATGATAATATATGTTCCCTAGCTCTTTTGTCCAATTTCTTTCATCTGTTTGTGATCCTTCAGATTCTTATTTTAAAGCAGTTTGTGAAATTCTTTCAAATGTAACTGCTATAAATCCTGAAAGTACACTGGAGATGTTGGGCAAAATGTTTATACAATGTCAAATCTTTTCAGAAAGAATTTCATCTCTCAATTTTTCAGGTGTTCTTTTGAGCCCTTCAGCATTATTTTTATATCTTTATAGGTGCCTCCATTATTCTATTCTTATTTCTCTTTCAGCATATTTCTAATTAGCCTTTTTACATAAAAGGCTATTTTATACTTTCTTCAATATTTCTTGCTCAACATATTTTCTGCAGTTTACATAGTATGTTGATATGCCAATATCAGGTATCTTCTTTCAGATTTGAATGAGAAAGCTCTATTACCATGAATCAGTAAGATATCTGATAAAGAATATTAATAGCTTTTAAATACAAGTGTTAAGGGCCGGCCAGATAGTTCAGCAGATTAAAGCATCTGCTTACACAGATGCAGGAACCAGGCGTTCAGTTCCCAGCAAGCTGCGCCATGCCAGCTCTGCCCCTATGGCATGCTGATGGCGATTGAGCCTGGGTGTGATGCCATGTGCCTGTAATTCCAGTGCTTCAGAAGCTGAAAACAGGAAGATCACTGAGTCTGAGCTGTGTAGCAAGACACAGTAGACCCTGTACTATATGCATAAAAAAAACTCTTCACCTAGGTAATAATTCTTTAAAGTTCTGTAATTTGTGGACATCTTCAAAAGACTTTCATTTTAATGGTTTCTGCTATAGAACCAATAATGTAGTTGCCATGACATAATTCTTCCAAGGGCTTTCCTCATACACTATGAACACTTTCCTCATATACTACTCAAGTATATATTCTCTTGTGTCTAACAACGTGTGACTTGTGACTGAAAGCTTTGTCCCACTCAAAAGTTATAGGGCTGGGGAGATGGCTCAGTAGAATAAGCGCTTCCTTGGCAAGCACGAGGGCCTGAGTTCAATCACCATTTCTGCAAAAATAAAAGTTATAGGGCTTTTCACCTGCTTGTTCCCTCATAAGATGAGTAAGAGGAGAGCTGAGCAAAGGGTTTCTCACCCATATGACCAGATATATGGATAGTGAGGGAGGAATTCCAGGAGAAGGCTTCTCCATATTACATTCATAAGGTTAATCACCTGTATGACCTCTCATAGGCACTATAAGGGAAGTTCTTTGAGAGAAGACTTTCCACATGCATTACACCTGTACTACATGCATAAAATCTCACTGGAATGACTTCTCAAATGTAAATTAAGCAGTGAGCACTCAGAAGGCTTTCCCACACTTAACACATTCATAAGGCTTTTCTCCTGTGACTTCTCAAATAAAAAGGGATGGAATTTGAAATGGTTTACATTATTATCATGAAGTTTCTCTCCACTATAAACTTTCTTTTTTTTTTTTTTTTGTGGTACCAGGGATTGAACTCAGGACCCTGTGCTTGCCAGGGAGGCACTTATTCCACTGAGCTATCTCCCCAGCCCCAAACTTTCTGATGAGTGATAAATTCTGGGTTTTGCCAAAGGTTTTATCACATTCATTATATTCATAGAGTTTCTCTCTACAATGTATTTTTTCATGAGCAATAAGACTTGATTTTCTGAAAGTTTTATCATGTTCCTTACGTAAGGTTTTTCTCTAGTATGAATTCTGATATCTAAGCAAGACTTGACATCTGAATATAAGCATGCCCACATCATTCATAAAATTTCTCTTTCATATGAATATTCCGGTGTGTAAGGGAGTTTGGTGAGATTTTCTTGTGGCTGAATGCTTTGTTACATTCATCACCTTCATATGGTTCCTCAGTGTAACTTCACATGTACAGTGAGGAGCAAGCTTTGAAAGATCATCCATACGTTGCATTCATACATCCTCAGCTGTATGATTTCTTGTGCATAAAATAAGATTAGAAAATTAAAGAATTTTCCACATTTATCACATTCATAAGGTTTTTCTCCTTTGTGACTTCATATAAAGAGCAAGAGTTGAAATTCAAGGGAAACTATGATTTGTCAAATTATTTCTCCAAATACTCATCCAATCATAGGGTGCCTCTAGATATTTTGATTAATTCTTGATCCGATTATGGAATTACAGGTGGCAGTGCCCATGGCAGATACTTAACATACATGTGTGAGGAAAGGGAGAGGCTAGCCAGCTGCCAGAGCTGCAGCACCCCTCAATGATTGCTCTGTGCTTCCACTATGAAGGATTGCACTCAGTCATGTGCCACTCTGCCTTGGAGCCAGCTGAATTATGAACTGAACCCTCTTCTAACTGAACTAAGTACACCTGTCCTTCCTTCATTTTTGGTGTTGGGTATTTGCCCTAGCAATGGGAGAATAGTAACTGAAACAAAATTTGGTGCCAGAGGAGTGTGGTCATTGCATTGACAACCTAACCATGTGAATTATAAGCTTTTGGTAATGGCTTATGGGAAGAGATAGGAAGCGTTATGGATGTCACCTACCAGAGTAGAGCTGGAATGCCTTCAGCTATTCTGTATGGGAAATTTTGGTCAGAGCTAAGAAGATCAAAGACTGATAGAAATCCTGTCTGGAAAGACCAGGCTGGGGAAGTTTCTGTTTGGAAGATGGACTGCATTGGTTGTTGGACTATAGATGATGTGTGTTATGGCTTGGCAGAAGGTTTGTCTGCCTTGTGCTCATGTTCAGAAACTGTGTGATACTGAGATTAAGCATGGGAGACTGCTTACTCTTGCAAAAAAATTTTAAGGCAGTTGAATAGTAAAGCAGTGTCATAGCTATTTGTTGGGGTCTTTGAACCAGATTTATGTGGAGAATAAAGAGCAAAGAGCCCATCAAGATGACTTAAAAATGTGAGTTTGATCAGAAAGCAAGCTCCAATAAAGTTGCAGAATGCAAACCTGAGGGGATCTCTTTCCAAGAAGGAATAACAAAATGGAAAGGATGACCTGAGGGCATCATAGGAGGTGGAAGGTCTCCACCCTTTGCAGCCTCTGAATTGCCAGTGTGTTGGACTTTGCCTTGAAGAGAATGCCACAGAGTGACATGCTCAAGAATGGCAGCAGTGGTCACACTAGTTTTCAAAATGGTGCCAGCATAGAGAATTTCTTCCTTAGATTCAGGTTCAGAATGTTCAGTGATCCAGGCATTTGACCCCTACATCCAAGAGAGAAGATAGCCTGGCTACTGCTCCATCTGGCAGCAGACCTTGGCATCATCCACATGGCATCAGTTTTAGGCACTTGCAGGATGCAGGAGTTCTAAAGTTAAGGCAGCTTCCACCTAGATTTCAGAAGGTCTTGGAGGCCAGGTAGTATGCCCGACAGGGAAGTATGTAAAGCTGAGTGAGAAGCCTATTCAGTGTAAACCCCAGAAGTTTGAAAAAGCCAGAAACATGGTGCATCTCAGAAAATTTGCAAAATAACAAAACAGGCCCAGAAGAGAAGCCAGGGGAGCTACCATCAAAATTGCCATAGAGCTGGAACCACATGGAGATCCCAATTTTTTTCATATTGTTCAGATGTTCCACATGGAAGTACAGGATGTAATGTTTGCCCTGCTGGATTTTAGACTTGTGTTGCTCCCTATGTTTGCTATTTTCCTATCGTTTTTGCCTTTTGGAATGATAATCTTTATCTTGTGCCATTGAATATTGGTAGTATTTACCTTTTCATTTGTACAGGGGCTCACGCCTAGGAGTTTGCCTTAAATCTTGGAGACTTGGGACTTGGACTTTTCAGCAATGATGAAACTTGTAGGACTTTGGCAACTCTTAGTGTTGGACTAAAATGTCTTTTGCATAAAAGGATGTGCATGAGTCTTTGGGGGTCCAGGGTCAGAATGTTACTTTTTGTATCTAATTCCCCCCACCCCGAGCCTTTTGCAGTCATGGGGCGGATTTTACTCTTTCTGATAAATTCTTGATCCAAAGCTGGAAATATGGGTGGGAGTGTCCTGGGGCAGATACTCTGCATACAAATGTAAGGAAGTGAGGAGAGGCTAGCTAGCTTCCAGGGCTGCAGCATCCCCCACCATCACCTTTGTTCTTTGTCACCACCATGAAAAGGTTTCACTCTGCCTTGGACCCAACCAATTATGGACTGAAGCTGCCTTTGTGAGCTACACAGACCTTTCCTTCCTTCCCTTTAGGAGTTGTGTATTTGTCCCAGTAACAAGATATGAGTGAGACAAACTTTTTCAATACTCATTACATTCATAAGGTTTCTCTCCAATATGAGTGTGAGATTTGACTTCTGGCTGAAGGATTTCCCACATTCATTACACACATAGGGTTTCTCTCTCATGTGAATTTTTGAAGTATAATAAGATTTGACCTTTAAAAAAGTTCCCAGATTCACTACATTCACAAATATGTTTTCTAAATTTTATATGTAATGAGCTTTTCCTTGAGGCTGAAGGCTTTTCTACATTTGTTAAATGCATAGGGTTTCTTTCCAAAATGAATTGTTGTATCTGAAGATGTTCAATCTTTGACTAAAACCTTGTCCACAATACTTACACTTAAAAAAAATGTTTCTTTCATATAAGACACTTCACATTATTATGACAGCCAAGATTATGTTCTAATTAGTTTTTAAATAATTCATAAAAGTTCTGTCTGGAAGAAAGAAAAATCTGAATTCAGAAGAAATGCATTTGTACATTTGTTGAGACATTCATTGAATTTTTCAGCCAATTTTTTGGTGAAAACTTGTTTCCAAAGGCTGTTCTAGATTTTCTGATCATCATTGCCTCATATTTCTCCTGGACATTATCTCCTTAATATTTTTTCCTCTACCATACATGGACCTTCTTGCTCCAACTTGAAAATCACATTGGGTTTGGTGGAATCAGTCCACTGTGATTAAGTTATAGATTTCTAATATCACATTGCAATACAGGTTTCTCCGAACAGGATCAAAATGCTTCCATTCCTGAGTGAAAGCCTAGCCACACCTTTCAATTTCACCATTTCTTGCAATTCATCCATTTCCTCTTCTTTCTAGGAGGGGCAAAGTCTGGAGGAGAAAGAACCTCCATCCAAGGAGTTTCTCATTCACTTAAAGATTGAGAAGTCATGCATCATCTGCACCTTTGTTGACAATGAAACACCAAAGGGGACATGAAAACACTAGTCACCTCAAGATGAGTGCTCACAATCCTTCACAAGCCACTCCTATGACCTTTGGGAACCATAGCACAGAAGTTGGCTGGCATGGCATTGCTCTGCCCACACATCTACCCCACAGTGTCACAGGGACTGAGCACCAAGTGCTCTCTCTCTCTCTCTCTCTCACACACACACACACACACACACACATATATGTAAACTGCATGCTCAAAAGCCACCGAAGTAGCACAGCCCAAATAGGCTATGATCAGGTAAGCAGCTGAGGCCAGCATAAGTGCCAGCCTATTAGATGCCAGGCAACACTTCCCCTCGCTGTGCTATTACATATATTTCTGAAGTTTCCCATAATAGAAAAAACCATTCAAGGACCCTCCTGGAACCATTGCTCCAAAAATCATGTTCAAGGTACTTCAAAAAATTGTGAGCCTGGCCAGTGTGAGCACGATCACCTTCAGAGTTAATGTTATACCTGAAAAGAATTTGCCTAACAAAAATTCCATGAAGGCTGATGATCTGTCACTCCACTCAGTGCCTGAGGGTCTAAATCAAGAACTCGGCTTGAAGAGAGCATCTCACAACTCTGACATCATTGTGAGCCACATACAAATTGGTGTCAGGAAACACCCACCCTGAGACTAAACTAAACCTGAAATAAATGCAAAGTTTAGTTCAGTTGGGATTAGACAGCTATGAATATCTTCAAAATAATTCCCAGATTTTTTTGCCAAGACTTGTTATTGGTTTCCCTGATTTGCTGGACTCCTTTTCACTAGAGGTTTGAAAATAAAGAAGCAGGTATATTGGCCTGTTTTCATGGGATTAATGATCTCCATCTATTACCCACAGCAAGGCTTTGCTTTCATCCAGGCCAGTGGGGAGATGTTATATGACTTGGCTTTATGAGAATACATAATCGTGGAAGATTTGTGGAAGAACTTCCAGAAGCCAGGAAAATTGAAGAGTTCACCTGGAAGAAAGTAAAAAACTCTGTGCTCTGCCCATCTTAATCAGTTGTAGGAAACAGTGGAAACTCCAGACAGTAAGTCCATATTTCTAAAGAAAAGTGGCAGAGAATGCAATACAGAATGTAGAAAAATAGTTTAATTTTCTTTAGGAATATTTATACTAGGTTTTTCTGTCATCTTAGGTGATGCATTAATACAGGTGTGCCAAGCTGAAATCTTTATACCTAGAGATAATGTATGAAGCTTAGAACATCTTGTTCTCATGTCACTATTTATGTACATAATTGAAATCCAAAAGGGAAAAAAAGCCATTTGAATGACCATGACATGTTTATCCCCCAGTTCAGTGTCATTTCTAGGTTATCCATCGGGTCAGTCAGTAATTTCAGAGAAAAACCTTGAGTGCCAATAGGATTCTTCACTGATGTTTCACATCAACATACAAACTTAAAACTCTAAACAATATTCCCTTCACTTTAGTTGTGCTGCTTCAGTGGACAAGAGGCCAGTCAGTTTCTCATGACAATCTGCCCTTCTCTCAAAGCAAAGGCAAACCAAGGAAGGTCAACGTTCTCCAACAGGTATCTCTGAAAGAAATGACTCAGTGTTGAGTCCAAGTGTGCCCCTACACAAACAGAACCAGCTACAATGTGGAAATTGCTGAATCCAGCAAACTGCTCTTCCTACACAGCCATCAGGTTCACACCAGGACCAGGTAGTGGAGGACAAGCCTCATAGGATGCTCAGCAAGGGACACAGCCTTCACAGAAGGAGAAACAGGAACCTTCCATTCCTCACTCATATCTGCATGTTTGTGGTTCTAGTTTGGGGTGGAAGGACACAGTACACTCTTATCTACAGAGTCAATAATCAGTCTCTGGTCATAACATCACAAATTCAAAACACCAGCCAGTTTCTGGAGCAATGCTCAGAGTTACTGATATTGTCCCACCACATTGAACCTGTAGGGCCACAGTAGAACCCAGAAATGATCAAATAATGCTGACAGAACTAAAAGGCTGGCACTTGTGAACACCAGCAGTCAATCTCCCAAGTCATATGTAAGAGTCACTGGAGGACCAGCTGATTGCTTTCCTTATATAACTTAGGCTTGGGTCTTCAAAGACACATCAGATAGTTCCTACCAACTGAACACTAAGCTGAACTGAGGGACAGGCCCAGATTCTTCCTATATGGCCATCAGCTCCTGAAACATCTTCATATTCGGACATATGACAGAAGTACAGGATAAGAATTTTGACATTTTTATTAATAAGCAGAGATCAAAATACAGAATTTCTTGGTTTTAAGTCTCATAGATAAAAGATTAAGATAATTGAGTAAAATAGAAAAAAAATTGTTCAGGGATATGAAATATTTCACTCACCAAGTTATGCCTAAATAGAATGACAGGCATTAACAAAGAAAGTTCCATTTAAACTGAGAAGTCATCACTATGTCCCCAATGGTGGGACACCATAATACTATGGCACTTATGAGTACATTCATGAAATTCTCATAAATGACCAATACACACATACCAGCTTACAAATTACTTCCTATCAAAAATGGGCCTTTCAGGAAATTTTTCCTTATTAAAAGAAATCTATACTCATCAGTAATCATGTATTAATCAGTAACTAATTCTCCAGACACTAACATGAAAATATTACTGATGCCCCATTGATCACATGTAGACTATGTATCTATCATGGACACACCACAAGTTAGCTGAATTACAATTGTTCAATAGCATTTTAATAGTTTATCATGAATCATAATAGAATGATATCTAGTCTGCTAAATCACCACCTTTGTATAATCAAAGGACTCCCTGAGAAATGGTATAAACCCCCCACTAGGACAGTGACACACACACACACACACACACACACACACACACACACACCGCCCATGATTCAAATCATCAGGAGTGTATTCAAGTCAGAGTCACAAGCCAGCAAGACATATGAATTACAGCACCCCCCCCCTGAAGTGCTGAAATTATCTCCACAGTAGATATCTAATGTTCTCATTTTCTTCCTTTGACTAAACTTAATGCTTAAGAATCTCTACTTTATGCTCTAGCCCTACATAATGATGCACTCTGTTGAAATACTGGTTATGTTGTGTTGAGCTAGTTTAATTCTTCAAGGTCCCATCTTCCCAGTACATGTAAGGAATGCTACAGTTGACCAAGGTGAACATTGCACATTCATCCTGATGCTATCCCGGTCAATATTCCCTCCATATGAACTTGACATTAGAACATATGGGGAAAGACATGCCAAGTAATGCCAAGAATGTTCAGCAATGACTGATCTACTTCTTGAGATTCACCTGCTAAGCTTCCATCATCCATGGGCTTAGATCTGGTGGCCTGACTCATGGAGTGAGCTAGCTATGATTTAGGCCTGCTCATAAGTGTCTCATTGCTAGACAAAAAGAACCACAGATAGTAAAAACAAAGACACCCCCTCCACTTCTAGATGAGGTACAAGAGGACAGCTTCCATCTATCAATGTACCTGCCAGGCTCCTCCAGAAGTGCTAGAGAATGACACCCAAGAAGCCTATCCAAAGCTCATCACAGCTTCCTGTAGCAGTTCCCACCTTGAATGGAGATGAGTTAGCCAAGCTCTATTTGCCACTGTGTCCTTGCTTTCCTACTGTGTGCATTTGCAATTATCCTCCCAAGGCAGCTATTTCCACATTGGCCCCATTCTTTGGGATGTACATCACTCCTGTGACTGGATGGAGGGGTGTTCCCCAAATTTTCCTTGAAATAAGTGACTTATGACCAGATCAATAACTTAGTTCCTTCACTTTGAGATATCTAATATTGTCTAAGAATACACTTGAAGCAGGGAACAGGTAGGGCATGATTCTCATTCAAAGTCTATGCACTACGAGGCTTTCATTTCAAAAGTCAATGAGGCTACAGGAGACAGCACAAATAGAGCTCTCACCTTGTGTTCAAGTGCACACATCCCAGGAAGACACTTGCTAACACATCCTACTGAGCCAGAAGGATTTTCACAGATGCTCTCATTTGTTACACATAAGTGCATGATTCACTGGTGATGTAAATGCTCATCTTCCCAAAAATACACCAAACTCAAAATTGCAACCAACATGAGAACCACCAGGGATCACATTCAAGCAGAGAAACACAAGTCAGAAATCTGATGGCTCCATTCTCAGCAGCTCATACTCCCCCAAGTGGGAACTTGACTGTACCAATTTACCCTGTGATAAACACCACTCCAGGCTCCTGGGAGTCACTGCTGGGAGAGGAAGCTCAGGTGAATCAAAGAGCCCCCAGACCAGCTCAGTATCAAGGGAAGTGCACAACCTTCCCTTCTCACTTCCTCACCTGCATATTGAGACTGGCATCCTGGACTCTCAGTGTTTGAATTATAGGGTTATAAGGAAGTTTATTCAGGGAGGTCCTGGGGGAACATTTCTCAACTTCAGAGAGCAGGGTAGAAAAATTGCCAATCAAGCAAGTGAGAAAAAAACCCTACATGGAAAAATACTCAAACACAAGTATGTGGAATATACATGGATCCTGATTTAGTCAGCCATTACAATTCTCATACAAGGATGACTTGATTGTACAGGTTAACACATACAAGAAAAAACCGAGTTTATATGTTAAAGGTGCCATTAAAACACGTGCTTATGTATGCCCAATAATCATGTACACTATAAGCTTCTGTTTGCCTAAAGATACCATAATAGGTGACAAGACACTCTAGTTTTCAAAGACCTTTCTTGTTGTACTCACGATGTGTAGCAGCAATTTTCTGTCATTCTCATTATCAAGACCTTATAATAGAAGCAGATACACTAATGACCTCTTCCAGGTCAACTGTTTGACAGAATTTTATGGGTAAGTTCTCACAACTTACATTTGTGATTCCTGTGACCCACATGTCAATTTAAGAAAATAACCTCCTGAGAGTAAGAAATGCTAACTACAATATCTACACACAAAACATGTATAAAACAAATGCTTTCCTATACTGTGTACTGGCAGGGAAGCACTCAGTCAGCAAGCTAGAGTCTGCCACTCAGCATAGCCCACATGGACGTTGAGGTGACTGAGGCCCACCACAGGGGTCTCTTCAGCAGTGTTCACTATCAGGGCCACCTTGGCATAGGGCACCCAGTGCTAATGACGGGGGGTCCCTGTGCAGTGGGCTAGACAAGAGGGGAAGATGTTCCTGTGGTGATACAGCTTATAGATCCAGACCCCCAGAGTCAGTAACATGCAGAGAATGGCTGGGTATTTAAGATCTGACCAGGTATCCATCCTAAAAGAGTGGTACCATAAGGTTCTCTCTGGCATGGTCACCACCTGACCTGGACATTATGGGCAACAGCATTTGTTACACAGTGGAAAAGAACAAGCTTAGAAAGATGATATTTACTGAATAGTTTCAGTATTTCTCCTGTTGGCACACCCTGATGTATGCCTACAGGCAGAACATGAACAACCCCATCTATGAGTATTCAAGTTCATCCCAATTAGGCAGAACCAACATCCTGAGGGGTCCATGTCATTCTTGCAGAACTTCCCACATGCCAGGTTGCCCTTCGTGAAACTGAAAGGCATGGTGGGTCAGTCTGGTGTCGATGATCTTAGGTCTCACATCCCATATGTGTGCTAGAAATCCATGAAGGTGACCACAAGGCAGGCAGTTCATGCAATCCCTTCTGTCCACCTCAGCTCCATGTGTTCCTCAGTGTGTTCACCTCTTCATATGCATATAGAGAGCAAAACTCTCTTGGATCAGTTTCGAGAAGCAAAATTCCAAGCCTGTCTCATCTGGATGGTCGGGCTTCATCACTCCTTGGTGACCAGCTCCGAGTCAATGCCAGCTGGGCAGTGAGGTACCAGGCATAGAGTCAAACCTGGAAATGCAAGTATTTTTACACCTTCCCCTTCGAGGTACACTTTTCACTAAGCTAATCCCTTCCCTAGTTCCAGGCTTCATTCTGGGAATGCCACAGAAAGTCCATACAATGGCACAACAAAGAAGGGGCAGGTCTGTTCTGTCCTGCCCACCCTGAAGCCAGAAGAAGTTAGGATCTTCCAAGTCCTGCTTCACCCTCTGCTCTTAGCACAGAAATATGCCAAAAAGAATTTTCTTGCAATGACCTTCTCTTGGAAAGTGGTAGCACAGGAGGCAGGAGGAAGCTATGGGACCCTAAGTGTCTGGAGAAGGTAAAGCAGATCACATTGCCCACAATCAAACAAGCAGCTCAATGAAGATGCTTTGAAAATCATAGCTTCCCATCCAAAGAGAGCTCTAAACTCTAAACCAGGCAATGGGGTGACAGAACTCCAACTCCACATTGCCATCTCAATCTGCATCAACATGGGGTGCCCTTGTTGGGCATGCAAATGTCACAAGAAACCACATCACAGGAAGCACTGTCGTCCTACATAGGGCAATGCTAGGATTAGCCCTCACTATCCTCCCTTCATTAGGGAAGTCTTTTCTCCCAAGCTCACTGAAAACCACAGGCAAGGAAGATAACTGAGGTCAACCTGCTTTCTAACAGTGCAAACTGTCACTGGTCCCTCCCTTCCCTGTGTCTCTTCTAGAGTGTTGGTTAGCTTAGACCCCACTGAATAGGATTTTGTCACCCAGTTGTCTTAGTTACTCTTCTCTCGTTGCTGGGACAAATACCCGACACTCAAAATAAAGGAA
>NDGM011138255.1:0-11173 GCA_002564305.1 Octomys mimax | reverse complement strand
AGGGACACACATCATTGAAAGACAACATGCCTTTGAGTCCAGCCTGATAGCAAATGTTAAATGGCCAATGTTGTTCTACAACTCTATTGATCTGTAGTTACTATAGTGTGGGTAAAGGATACAGTAGAACAAAACAGATGTGAGATTTACATCTAGAAAAGAAAATGTTTTATATATGATTATTTATACTTGCAACTAACTATAATAAAAGCACAAAACCTATTTGGTTTTGTGGGAAACACACTGCCCCCAAAAAGCTGGGATAAAAATTTTCTTTGTTCAAAATTAAAACAGAGTTGGATTCTCTGGGCTTCCATAAATAGGAATAGGCTGAAAACCTACACTACCATCAGGGAGCATCTGTACTTGTACCCTCTTCAGCTGTAGCCTTGCAGGACCATGAACAAAGTCCGCTTTTCTACTGACATCAGAAGTAAAAGATATAAAGATATGTGAAAAATGAAACCCAGTTAGGAAAGTTTCCCCTGCCAGTTTGCAAGCTTATCACTGTTGCAGCATAGAATACTACAGCCCAGCGACTGTTGACTATCTCCTGTTATTTTCCCTCACCAAATAGGAATTTTTCTGTGGCTATTGTTGTTCATTCACCATGGGATATTGGACGGGACTGTAGGGGGTGTGTCAAGTAACTTGTCTCTTAGGTTCCTGTATATCTGTACCAAAAAAGCCATACCCACTAGACAATGTCACAACATCAAGACTCTGGGCTGAATGCAATTCCAGGATAGAACTCTGAGTTGTCTTCTAGAGAGGTGGGGGAGTTCATGGGACTTGTGCATAGAAGGAAAATGGAACTAAGTCTGTGTTGGTGCAAGCAATGGAAGTGGCCAAAACAGTGCTATACATTCAGCACTCCATTTCACTTTGCACTTGGGACACAGAAGATGTTTTCCAGTCACTGTAGTAATGAGGTTGGGCCTCATGACTTGGTAGCCCAACCTCGTTTAAGAGGCTAGTGTAGACTTAGGGAACTTGACAGGCTATGCCCACGCTATGACTTATCCATGGAGATCATCTGGAAAAGTTTTGGCAGCCAAAGATGAAGGACTCTGACTTCCTAAGTGCCCAAGAGAAGCACAGCCCTTTAATCTGACCACATCTCTCCTCCAGAGGCCAGAATGACTGTGGGAGAAGGCAGCCGTAACTATGATGGAGGGAAGCCACAGCATAAGTTAACACAGTCTCACACTTTGCTCTTTAGAAATATTAGAAATCAGTGCAAGCGTAGTGGAATGCACCTGTAATCCCAGCACTGGTGAGGCTGAAAGCAGGAGGATCACCATGAGTCAGAGCTGCATAGTGAGACCCTGAAACAACCAAATACATTTAAAAAAGCAGAAAACAAGGAATACTATAAATGAAAGACATGCTCACCAACAAAAGTAAAAATACTTGGTACTGACTTTTTCTTATTATGGTTGACATATAAACATATATTTCAGTAGTTTTAATTATAGTGCATATCTGTTATTTCCACGTACCCCTTCAAACATGTTTCTGCACTTTATGACTCTAATATGATTTGTTAATATTCAGTAATATCAATTTCACTTCCTCACTAGTCAGTAGTTATGAAAATTTCTCTGACAGTTATTCTCCAATCAGTACTTCAAAATTAGAAGGCACTCAAATCCATATGTTTATTGGGATCATTGATATCATACTACAACAGAAATGAACTCCAAGAGCACATCCCAATGACAGCCCTATAGAGCCTGTCAAGCTCCCATAGTCTAAACTAGCCTCTTAAATGAGAATTGAACTGTTAGCAGCTTCCACTGCGCCATACCTTCGTGCTGTTGATATTGTACAATTTCACATTTGTCTATTTATTTATTTTATTTATTTATTTATTATTTTAGGACAGGGTCTACAGAGTCTACAGCGTCTCACTATGTAAAGCAGACTCATAGTTATCCTCCTGTGTTCAGCCTCCCAAGAGCTGGGATTACAGGCATGTGCCACCGTGTCCAGTCTCAATCTCTGTCTCAGGGCACCCTGGGGGCAGGGCAGGCAGAACACACTGGAGATTGAACCCAGCATCTATTTGTTTATCAATCGTTTAAATAATATTTTAATTACCTACTGTATATCAGATACAGTCCTAAACACTGAGGACACACTACAAATTTTTTAAAAAGCCAAAACCAAAACCAAAAACAAGCAACTTGCCCTTCTTTCTACAAATCTTTCTAAATATTAGAAAGTCATTCCTGGTCTCACTTGTGCAGAAGTCTGTTGGCAAATTGATTATTTTACTGCAAAGCACATTAGGATACTTTGTATAACTCTAACAAATATGAAATTTAAGAGAACCATTATTTTATAGTTAGACTCTGATGTTATATTTTTTAAAAGTTTAGCACAAACTGGAAGACTGAGCTGTTGAGTGTATCTTCACTAATATTGTGTAAGGGTAGAATGTGTTTCAAGAAATTAAAAGAAAAAACCTTCAAGGGTTAATTTTACATTTTCTAAATTATTATTTTTTACTACTACATTACACAACATCATGGTATCATACAGATAAACCAACGATTTAAAAACTATCCATTAAAGGGAAATTTACAGCAGTTCAAAGTATTTTTATTGGAGACTAATCCATTTTCCCTAACTTCTCAGAGAACTGTTTATTATGAAGCTTTATCAACAAGCAGGATAAATCCTTCAACTAATAATTAACTTTTTATATATTTCAAACAATATTTATGGAGTAGAGTAAAATAATGCATTTTGGTAGTAAAATAAAGCTTCATTCAAAGCTATAGAATCAAGTAAAAGTCACATTTCTGCTAAAAAGTGGTGGAAGCTGCACAGTTTATTTCAGGCACATTTCAGAGCTATAGACCGACTAGTTGGCAATATTGTTTAGTGAAAAGACACAACTGTGTCATGTATCAATGACACAGTGTATGAAGCTTCAATTATTATATATGTCCTAACACATGTTTTGCATTGTGTTGAATACAATTTCCTCTTAATTTAAATAGTAAGTATGTTGAGAAACCCAATGTAAACCGGAAAGAGCCTGTGGTTCACGTGGAGAAATAACTAACAGTCATTTTGGGACATGCAGCTGACCTGAATCAGCGTGGTGGTAGGTGTAAAAGGCCCACCTGAGGATTGGTGCCAACAGCATGAAAGGAAAACTGAAGGGGAAAGTGGTGTGCCATTGACTCTCCTGGAGAAGCTTGTCAGGCTGGGTTTCCTTGTGTGAACTCAGCTATTTTGATTGTCAGAGGAGTGCAGGACCTTGCTCTTGCTCAGGATGGTTGAGGCTCTCTTTGGGCAGCTCTGGCCCCTCTTTATGTTGAGTGTTCCTTTCTGGTTCCAGAGCTGCTCCTTCAGCCTGCTGGCACAGATCCTTCACTCACTGAGGTATGTTTTCTATTTGCCATCACTGACCTTTGAATTGCATGAGACATCGTTATAGGCTCTAGGCCTCCAGTTAGACTCATGGAGGACATTGCCATGGGCTCTAGATCTTTAGCTGGATTCATGTAGGATATTGTTGTGGGATCCAGACTCACAGCTGGATTCTTTGGGTCTCTAATGTGTGGATAGTTCTCCTGCACTCTTGCATTTGACTCTGGTCTCTAGGGCCAGGGGAGGCAGCTCAATGGTCTAAGCACCTGCCTGGAAAGCACAAGGACTTGGGTTCAATTTCCAGTACTGTATGCCCTGCCAGCCCCACCCTAGGCCTGCTAAACTAGCCACTGAAATGGGGCGTGCTAGCACATGCCTGTAATCTCAGCACTGGGGAGATTCAAACAGGAGGATCACTAGGAGTATAAACTGTATAGCAAGACCCTGTACCAAACACATAAAAAAATCACATAAATTATGTGGGCTATATTAAATCTTTGCCCTTACAAACCCTATTTACAATAGTTCACAATTGACATAGTATAAGTTATCTGACCTACAAGGGAACATGCTTTTATGTGAACAAAAGAACTTGGATAAAAATGACAATACACTTGCTTTATTAATTATACAATACTACTGGAAGTCAATAACATCTCTTCTAATTTGATCCAATGAAGAAAACAAACTCAGTGAAAAAAATAAATATAATTGAGACTAAAATCATATTTTGCCTCTAAAGATATGCTTTTTCAACATGATATACTCATCTGTAAGAAGGAAAGAAAATATTTATTTTAAAAATAATTTATTCAAGTAACTGGTATTATTAGAGGGATACGCAGGCCTCTGAATAATACAACCTCCTACCTCAGAACAAAATTATCTTGGTTAAATTGCTTCATGGCCATGTGATTGACTTCTTACTGTCACTCATTGGAAGAATCAATTAATCACCTATCACTGAAAGTGGTTAGGAAAATCATCAAATTTCTGCCATAAAATACAAAGAAATATTTGCAAAAGCTCAGTACTTCAAGAAATTGATCAGAAAGCAATTGCTGTTACCACCCAAGTTAAAATTCTTTAACTTCTACTGATAGCTTCTGGATGTGCTATGTTTCACGCTTAACCTCTGACAGAATGTAAGAGAACAACTTCTGGGTTCAACCCAAAGAACCAGAACTATCTGTCTCAGTTACTTTTCTCTCATTTCAGGGACAAAATAACTGAAACACAACATTAAGGAAGGAAAGGTTTGTTTAGCTCACAGTTAGTGGAGGTTTCAGTCCACACTCAGCTGGCTCCAAGGCAGAGCAGTACATGGCAGAGGGCAGCAGTTCATGGTGGCAGAAAACAGAAAAACAGCAAGTGCAAAAGGGAGGAGACAGCAACAATGTCAACAGCAAGCAAGTCTGTATCCCCTAGGTTGCATTCAGGCTCTGCCTCAGGATGGGTGTGGCACTCACACCCATAATCCCAGCAGCATTTACACCCATAATCCCAGCACTTGATCATGAATTAATCACAAACTCTAGAAGTCCACCGCATGGCTGCATGGGGCTTTAGGGAGACAACTAGACAAATCATAACATCGTCTAACAGTCACATCAAACATTTTCTGCCTTTCTCAGCAGCCTTTAATTTCAGGTCAGTTTTTCATTAGTGATAATTGAGAAACAACAAAAGCTAGTAAGGTTCAAGCCATTCTCCATCAAGCCAAATATAAGGGGCGATAGCTCAGTGGAATAAAGGCCTACCTGCCAGGCAAGTGCAAGATCCTGAGTTCGATTCCTGCTACCAAATAAAATATACAAACAAAAACTAGTCATTACTGATTTTAAACTAAAATAATTGTATTGATTGAAATTATAAGGGGCCTATTAAAATATTCAAACTTAATGACTTTTGTCAAATTGCTACTGATGAGTTTTAAGATAAATTATCATTCTTTCCCTTCAATTCAGACCTAGGAAAGTCTTTATACACAATCTTTAGTCCAAGGAAGAGTCTATTATATATATATCTAGTTCTGTTAGTGTTATGTAATGTGACCCTTTTTTGGAATCATTTTCTTTTTCTTTTTTTTTCTTTTTGTATTTAGGACAGGATGTACAGGATGTAGAGGGTCTCACTGTGTAGATAAGACTCATAGTGGTCCTCTTGTTTACAGCCTCCCAAGTGCTGGGATTACAGGTGTGCGCCACCACGCCCAGTCTCAATTGCCATTTCAGCATGCTCCTGGGTTGGGGCCAGCAAGGAAGGCCCAGGGATTGAACTCCTGGCCCCTGCATCTTGTAATCATTTTCATTTGTGGCAACACTCCTCTTTTTCATTATCCTTTGAATATGAAGCTTAATGTACTCAGAAAACAAGGCCCGGATGAAGGATATTTGACTCTCAACCTTTTCTAGTGGGACTATCATTTAGTAAGACCATCATCAAAGTATAGCTAGCATGGGCTTTGGTGACAGATAATGCTTTAGATGCTCATGAGAACACAAACTTACTCCAGTGGTCACGAAGGACTTGTCCTGATTTGGTACAATTCTGGACGAAGTAGATAGATAAGTTGGGGTTCAGAGTAGTAAAGATATAGTGTCCTGAAAATAATTTTTCTGAAAATAAACTCACTAAAGCAACTACTTAGGGTTGACGAGAGTTTCAGGAAGTTCCATGGTTGGACTGACATTGAACATTGTTATGCCTAAAGAGCAGATACTAGACTTACAGGGCTGGGTGAAATGAAGTTACTACTCGAGCATGAGGAAGACACAGAAAGGACTGGAGCATCAAACATTCCTTCCTCCCATTTTCCTGCACTTGAGACTGCTGGTCATTTGGTTCACTTGGTCAACCCAGTTGGCAGAGGGCACCATACCTGACTGGTTTCCAGAACACAGAAATGGAAAGAAGGGAATGGCAATGAAGTGGCACAGCTCTGGGAACAACTGATGAAGCAAACTTTGTATTTGAGCTGCTTTATTCAGGTTTGATACCTGGGCATTTTCCACTTTTAGATTTCTGGTTTGTCTGTGGCAGGTCTTTGTGTTTGTTCTTGGTTGAGTGGCTCTTTCTGCCTGACTACATGATTCACTCCAGGGTCTTATACATAACTTGGCATTTAGCTCAACTTCCATTAATAACCTAGTCCTCTGTTTCTATTTAGTTCCTTAATGGCAAGAGGAGGCATGAATATTTTTTTTTTTTTGAGAAAATTGTTCATTTGCAACATTGACTTGGAAGAGGAAAAATGGAAAGTTATTGATTTGGAGATTGGAACTTTTTGTACTTATCTATCAGAGGATATACAATAATTCTTTTTTTATGCATACTCAATATAACATTTTATTTTTTACACACTGTAAATAATGTTGAAGTTCTGTCAGTCCTAAATATTTAGTGCCCACTGAGTTCTTAGAATAAATAATACTTATTCTCAAAAAAAAGATTTTCTCTATCCCATTGTAAAGATGAGATGACTGTCAGAAAGTTTCTATAAATAGCTCAAGGTTATAGATTTCATCAAGAACTAAGCATTTGTAAATAGCCATTCTGAGATCTGTGTGATAATTTTTCCTATACAGGGCCAGTGGTCCATGATGACAGGATATTTAAGAGTTCTTCAACATCAACACCTAAGATGTGTCTCAAGTGAAAGAGGGAAACATCCCACTATTTAAAGGAAGCTTTTTCTTTAGAACAAAACATGGTTATTCATGTGTTCATTATGATTTTAATGAAGACTTTCTCACTTCCTATATGCTGTAACTTGTAAATGATATGATCTCCTTTGACCCCTTCTATCAATATTCCTGTCCCATTTTTTCCTATTTCATCATGGTCTTTTATTAGATTAGAATCTCTATGAAGGCAGAGGTATTTGTCTGATTTGTGATGCTGCATCTCCAGTGCCTAGAATAATGCCTAGTATGAAGTAGTTGCTCAATGTTTGCTGAGTGAATAAATATTCATTTATTCTGCCCACATTTCACTGCACATAAGAACCTTGATTCTTTGTTTATGCCCCAGAAGAATTAATGTGTTTCATTAATTCTTGAACTTATATTCAATTGTAAGCAAGCTGATATCCTACTGAGTCAATTTATTGAACAATAACGAAAACATAAAGGAAATTACTGTTGATTAATCTTTGCCTATTTGATGTTGGAATTAACATTTTAGTATTTTCAGCAAGATGTCTGTTTTCTATTTTTTGTCCCAGTTGCAACCTAAATAGCTATCAAAGGTACATTCACCATTGAGGAAGGCATACTATATGGAGTGGACCTTTTTGTATCCTGGATATTCTTTTTCTAGTCCTAAATAGTGTGGTTTTCTGAATATCCTCTGTGGGTGGCATAGTTAAGTGGAATTGTGGGTTTGTATTCATGTGAAATACAGATGCAGAAAGGATGGGCTGTGTGCAGAAATATGTAAATAGGAAATGTTTAATTTCCTTTTAAAGGGCCAAAAGCTTATTTGAAGTTAACCACAAATGAGAGAATTTCTTTATAATCTACAAAAGCCTTTATAAAATCCTAATTATGCACACTTTTAAAGACATCCTAACCAGTGATTATTTAAAGAAAACTAAGACAGAACCAAACCTTGGTCAAAGCAGTGAACACTGATGGTACACATACCTATTTAGTTTTATTACCAAAAAGGTTACTTTTTTCTTATCCATAAAATACATAACATTCTGATGCTGTGTTTTGCTCTTTTATTGACACTGAAAAATGAAAAAAAAAAAAACCTTTGACTTAAGAAAACCATGTATATATACCAGTGTTATCTCTGTTGGTAATTAATGCTATCGAAAGACTTAGCAGGATTATCCTGCCTTCTTTTTATCTCTGCATGATGGGTAGCTTCAAATAGTCTCCCGTCTCCCATTGCCAGTTGGATGCCATCTGAAAGACCTAGTAACTCCAGCAACTGTTACCATAAATAGTCCTGTAGGCTCGTCCTCCACAGCATGAACTAAAAGAAGAAAAGCAGGCATAAAATTATCTAATGATCAGCTTTCCCCCCCCCAAAAAAAATAGTTGTAATATCAAGATTAGTTGGAAAAATAGTACTAGAGTATTTTCTTGCTTTGATAGAAAGCAAAATCATATTTCTATGTAGATCTCTTTCATACAAGGATTTGCCTGTATTTGTTTAAACAAATACAGCCACAAACAATATTTCAATGTTTTTGATGCTTAAAAAATTCCTCTGCATTCTTCAGTTATAAATATTAGCATTATCTGAAATGATTGGAGGAGAGTTTGACGCTATGTTGATCTTTAGTGTTTATACTTCCTGCTTTTAAGCTTATGATAGTTTTATGAAGAAGCTTAAAAAGGAACTATAAGACCAAAAAAGGGGAGACCTCCAAGAGTTTTTATAGTCTTCGCAGTGAAATTTCTTTAAGAGGATAAGCCACAGCATGCATGTCATAATCATACACAGCAAGGTTGCTTGTGCCAACCACCATCAAAGGACTTTGCGCAGCTAGGTGAAGGACTCTCATCGGTCACTGCGTACTTACATAACGACGTCTCCTGAATGCAACTGCCATCAGAATACTTTACTTTTCTAACTTGTTATTGAAAATCAATCTATATCATAAATCATTTAATTTCCAGTTTTTATAAATGTACGAAATAAATCATTTTTGTTGGATAAATGAAGACTAGATTGTCTTATCTTATTTCCAATATTACAGGAGATAAAGTAAATGCTATAAATATGGAAATATTGCTAAGTGGCTTGCAAACCATTTTTCTATTTTTTTTTTTAAATAAATGAAATCTTTCAAAATATTCCTATGTCGGCACAGTGGCGACGCATCCCAAGCTTGCAGGGCGATCTGCTTTTTCCTGCACTGCAGCCATTGCCGAGTGCCGTGAGCACCTCACAAGCCATGTCCCACAGAGAACCTGGGACGGCCTTCATCCAGCCCCAGAAGCTGCATGCAGCCAAGTCTGACACTTTCCTGGAACACATGTGCCGCCTGGACATTGACTCAGCCCCCATCATGGCCTGCAACACCGGCATCATCTGTGCTATCGGTCTGGCCTCCTGCTTGGTGGAGACACTGAAGGAGATGATTAAGTCTGGGATGAATGTGGCCTGGCTGAACTTCTCTTACAGAACTCATGAGTACCACGCAGAGACTATCAAGAACGTGTGTACAGCCACCAAGAGCTTCGCTTCTGACCCCATTCTCTATCGGTCAGTGGCTGTGGCCCTGGACACCAAGGGACCCGAGGTCAGAACCTGGCTCATCAATGGCAGCGGCACCGCCAAGGTGGAGCTCCACTCAAGATCATGCTGGACAACGTCCACATGGAGAAATGCGACGAGAACGTGTTGTGGTTGGACTACAAGAACATCTGCAAGGTGGTGGACGTGGGCAGCAAGACCTATGTGGACAACGGCCTGATTTAGTGAAGGAGAAAGGTCCCGACTTCCTGGTGACTGAGGTGGAAAACAGTGGCTCTCTGGGCAGCAAGAAGGGCATGAACCTCCCTGGTGCCACCGTGGACTTGCCCGCTGTGTCCGAGAAGGACATCCAGGACCTGAAGTTTGGGGTGGAGCAGAACGTAGAGATGGTGTTTGCATCCTTCATCTGCAAGGCTGCTGCTGTCCACGCGGTGAGGCAGATCCTGGGGGAGAAAGGGAAGAACAGCAAGATCATCAGTAAGATCGAGAACCACGAAGGTGCACGGAGGTTCGATGAGATCCTGGAGGACAGCGATGGTATCATGTTGGCCCGTGGAGACCTCGGCATCGAGATTTCTGCGGAGAAGGTCTTCCTGGCCCAGAAGATGATGATTGGGCCCTGCATCCGTGTGGGAAAGCCCATCACCTGCGCCACACAGATCCTGGAGAGCATGATCAAGAAGCCCGGCCCGCGCAGGCTGAGGGCAGCGACGTGGCCAATGCCGTCCTGGACGGGGCGGACTGCATCATGCTGTCCAGGGAGAAGGCCAAGGGCAACTACCCGCTGGAGGCCGCGTGCAAGCACACCTGATTGCCGGAGAGGCAAAGGCTGCCATCTACCACTTACAATTATTTGAGGAGCCGCGCCACCTGGCCCCCATTACCAGCGACCTCACAGAACCGCCGCTGTGGGTGCCGTGGAGGCCTCCTTCAACTGCTGAAGTGGGGCCATAATCGTGCTCACCAAGTCCGGCAGATCTTCCCACCAAGTGGCACGGTACAGTCCACAGGGCCCCATCATCGCTGTGACCGGCAGTCCTCAGATGGCGTGCCAGGCACACTTGCACCGCGGCATCTTTCCCGTGCTGTGCAAGGACCCTGTGCAGCAGACGTGGGCTGAGGGCGTGGACCCCCGTGTGACCTTGGCCATGAACGTTGGCAAGGCTTGAGGCTTCTTCAGGACAGGAGATGTGGTCATTGTGCTGACCCGATGGCGCCCAGGCTCCGGCTTCACCAACACCACGCGTGTTGTGCTCGTGCCCTGAAGGCCCTGGAGCCCCTCTCGGCTCCCTCTCCTGTCCCCTTCCCCAACCCATCCATTAGGCCAGCAATGCTTGTATCGCCTCACTCCTGGCTGTACTGTGGCACCTGCGAGCTGGGACACTGTGAAGATTGCGTCTCTGCGAGTAGCCTTTAACTTGGCGCAGTGACCCAGAGCTGGCTGCCTGGGATGCGTCCCCACCCAGCAAGGGACTTTGAGAAAGGAGGCCCCCAGAGCTTGCTGCGGGAGAGCAGCAACTTTGTCTCCTTTGTGTGCCCTGTTGAGTTCCTATAGAAAGCAGATGCCAGA
>NDGM011138245.1:0-15281 GCA_002564305.1 Octomys mimax | reverse complement strand
TTCTGTGGCCAGGCCCTTGGTGGCTGGTGTCACACAGCCCCCACCCTGACTGTCCCCTCACTCTCTCTCCTGCATGGGGACACTGTTTTCTTTTCGGTGCCTGATTTTGGTGTTTCCTACTAAATCTAAACCCAAAAAAAATCGTCCCTGAAGTGAAGCCTAAATTTTAAAAAAATGAAATCAAACACCTAAAACATCTAACCTGTAAAGATTTTGTTGAAGCCCAGGCCCCAGACTTCAGCATTCAGAAGTCAGTTTAAAGCAGAGCCTATCCCGGCAGGGCTCCTCTTTGAGGAAACAGCCACTGGCCCTTTGTTCCTCTCTTTTTGCAGGGGATACTGTAAGAAGTTTGTGTCCCTTTCTCTATCTTTTAATGAAATCTAATCCCGATTTGCTAGAGGTTGCCTCGCCTGTTAGGTCTATCATGCTAGGGGGTGGAGGGGGGCTAGGGGGGGCAGAGGGGGGCTGGGGGGGCGGAGGGGGGCTGGGGGGGTGGAGGGGCTGGGGAGGGCGGACGGGGGCTGGAGGGACAGAAGGGGATGAAAAGCTGCTCTAACCCAGCCTGGGGCTCCCTCGAGCCTATTAACACAGGACTGCGGGCAAGGTTGGTGGTTGGTCCGTGAGCTCCTGGCCGCGAGGCAGGCCCACTTCCACCAGGACGCGCCCCTGAGAACCTGAAGTCTCTGGACGGGGCTGACTCCGTGTCCTGGCTCTGCCAAAAGGGGGATGACAGAACACAGGCAGATCCCACCTTTCCCTTCTTACGGGTGGCGCTGCCCTGGTTTGTCCCTCTGCTGTGGCCTTAGCAGAGGTGGGCAGTGCTGACCTGGCCACACGCACGGGCCACAGCAGGCCTCCCCGGCAGCGATCTGGCTGCTCTGTACCGGTTAGCACAGATGACAGGGAAGGGGCAGACTTTCCAGCTGGCTGTCCCACGCTGCCCACCTGTGTCCTCCTCCGAGCCGGGGCTGCAACACGCCATGGGCACATGGGACCTGTGAGAGCGATGGCTCCGAAGCCAAGCATCCGCTTCTGAGCCGCCGCCTGCTGAGCGGGTCGCCCACACCAAGCCCTTCAGCTTACGGGCAATTTGAATTATTCGTAAGGAGCTACACGTGTGTCCTCTCCGGCCTGTATCTCTAAATGAAAGGAGCTACAAAGAACAGCGCCGCACGGAGCACAAACAAGAGCAACACAGGCCTTGTCGGGACACCGCACCGGTGAGTCTATGCTTCTGCGGGTCTTTATTCCTACAGAAGTTTTATTCTTTTTCTGTATTAAATGTATTGGTGCAATTTAGGTACACATAGTGATCATATCTATCATAGGGAATTTGTACCTGTATATATTTTAATTCCTCCTTTTCCCAATCCCATATCCTTCCTTCAGCTCCTCTTCCCTCCCTATTTACAAGGCCTTATTTTGATTTTATCCTTTTTTTAAGATTGATTGATTGATTTGGTACAGGGTCTCACTACACAGCTCAGACTCCTATTGATCCTCCTGTCTCAGCCTCCCCAGCACTGGGATTAGAGGTGTGCCCCACTACTCCTGGTTTCAGTGGCTGGCACAATGCTAGCACACTGTGTGGTATTGGGGATCGAACCGAGGTCCTTGTGCTTGCCAGGCAGGTACTTAGACCACAGAGCTATCTCCCCAGCCTTTATCTTTTTCTTTTTCTCTTTTTTTGCTCTGAATGCCTTCAGGGCAGGTTTGGCTGGTTTGAGTTCTGGGGATCGAACCGCAGCAACCTGAGCCTGACTGCTTTGTTGAAGCAGCCACTTAAAGAGCTGAGCTAAGAGGCAGGCCCCCCCCTTTCTCTTTTTCTTTAAATCATTTTTTTTCCTTTTTTCTTCTTCCTGTCTCCCTTCCCCCTTCCTGGTTCCTCTTTCCTTTGAACAGTTTCCTTCTGTTTCACAATATCTATTCTACAGTTGGGTCCTTATTCGCTCTTCTAGGTTCCTACACCAAGCAGGCAGTGCAGTGTTTCCATAGGTACACCCAATTTATTTCATTTAAGAGAATGATCTCAAGGTGCCTCCATTTACCTACAAATGCCTCAGGTTTATCCTTTATGGCTGAGTAGTACTCCACTGTATTAAAAAAATAAATAAAACATGTTTTAATCTATTCTTCAGTTGATGGGCAATTGGTTTGTTTCCAAGACTTAGCCACCATAAACTACTGCTATGAAATGGCTTCGCATATATTGTAGCATGATGCTTTTAATTCTTCTAGGAAGACACCCAGAAAGAAATAGGCAGATTGAATGGGACCTCCAATCTAGTTTTTGAGGAGTCTCCACACTGATTTCCTCAGTGGTTGCACCAGTCTGCACTCCCACCAACAGTGGAGAAGGGCTCCTTTTTCCCCACAGCCCCTCCAGCTTTTTTTGTTGATTGCTTTCTTGATGATAGCCACTCTTCCTGGGGGGAGATGGAATCTCAGTGTTTTTTTAACTTGCATCTGTCAAATGAGCAGTGGTGTTGAACATTTTTTCACATATTTCCATTTGTGTCTCTTCTTCTGAGAAGACGCCTAGTTTTGAGGGGTATGATTCCTTTCAATTCTTTCTATGCTCTAGATATTAGTCTCTTGTCTGAGAGACAACTGGCTAGTTTCTTTTTTCTACTCTACAGGTTGTCTGCACTTTTGGTAGTTTCTTTTGCTATGAAAAAGCTTTTTAATAACGTGAGATACCATTCTTTATAGTATTTTGTATGCAATCAGGGTTTTGTTCATGAAGTCTTTACCTACACCTGCGTCATGATGTGTTCTACCTACAAGTGTTCTACCGATTCTCTCTTCCAGCTGATTTAGTGTTTCTGTTTAAAATATTTAGATCTTTGGCCATTTTGACCTTAGTTTAGTGCATGGTAATAGACATGAGTCTAGTCTTAGTCTTCGGCATGTGGAGATCTAGTATTTCCAGCACCATTGATTAAAGACACCATCTTTCTTTCAGTGAACATGCTTGGGCCCCTTTGTCAAAGCTAACATGGCTGAGTGTGTTAGGGGTTGTGTCTGCATCTTCTAATTGGTTCCACTGACCTAAACTGTCCCATTAATCCTTGGTTCTGTTCTTCCTGCCAGTACCATGCTGCTTTGTCACCAAAGCTTTGTAGCATAATTTCAAGTCAGGAATTGTGGCACACCCTGCTTTGCGTCTCTTGTGGAGAACTGCTTTTGCTGTTCTAGACCAAAGATGGCATTTTAAATGATGCCTATATTCCCTACATCGTGCTAAATATTTTAATTCTCACTTTTCTTCCCTGAAATAAATGCCATTTCCTGAGAGAGCCGCCTGAGCTCTGACTCAGTGACCAGCTGCCCCAGTTTGCCTGGCACGAGATGGGATTAAGTGCGCACTGCTGAGGAAGGTCTGGGAGTGCTACGGGGTGCTGGCCCTGCTGCAGCGCTGAGCTAACTGCTTTATCTCATGTCACCCATTTCATCTCATCAAATCTTCCTTGAGGTCCTATTACATACGCTACTTTTATCATCACCCTTTACAGATGAGATAGTGGAGGCCCAGGCATGTTAAGGAATGAAAACTCAGGCCTGTCTTTATGGAGACCCGAGCACTAGTCATCCAGCACGCTGACGTCAGGTAGCAGTGACAAGGGAGCCAAGCGACGCCTCTCACAGACCTCGCCTGGTGGCTCCAACAGGGAGACAAAGTCCAGCAAAGCCCTTCTCGGTCAGCCCTACGGTGAAGCGCGGTCAAGAAACCTGAGTTCCAGTCCACTGCGACTGACCTTCGTCGAGAATTTTGTGGCCCATGATTTCTGAGCTCTGGTAACCATTTTTTCCCCTACTGTTTTGAAAAAAGATTCCTAGAACATAAGAGGAGAGGAAAGAAAAATCAATCTTCATCAGCAAGCTATTTCCTCTGAAGGGATTTTTTAATCATTATTATAGCAAAACACATCTCTCTTTCCCAAGTCAGCGCTGAGGTTAAGAGAACAACTTTAGCTGAAGAATAAATGAGGGCTTTAGAGTGGAGAGGTTATAAATCACCCATCGAGCCCAAGCACTGAGTTCAGTCTTCACATTTATCTCCCCGCATCCCCTAACCTCTGTATCACTGTGGAATTTCTCACAATGTGTGTGACTCAGCTTAGCCAAACCCTGAAGTTACAGGCGATGGGAAACGTTTCCTCAAGGGGGATAGGTGACATGGCAAATAGAGTGAAATTTTCCCCATGCAGGTCAAACAAGCTTATTCACTTGAGTTGAAAAGAAATACCACTAGGCATAGTGGTGTGGGCCTGTAAAGCCAGCACTTGTGAGGCTGAGACATGAGGCTCGCATGAGTTCAGGGCCAGCCTAGGCTACATAGTGAGTCCAAGCCTTGTCTCAAAAGAAGAGAGACGAGATGAGGAGAGAATAGAGGGCAGGGGAGGGGAGGGGAGGAGAGACGAGACTAAGAAATACTTATAAATGAAGATTATCGCTACAAAAGACCAGGAATAAAATGAATTAAAAATGGATTTGGTGATATATGTTCGTAATATGGTATGATTTTTATTAATATCTCTTTAGCTGTCCTTTACCTGTCAAAAATAGACACAAGCAACTCATCCCACAAGCCTTTGATCACTCGTTCCCAGCTTTATCTTCTGTGCCCCGGCCTCCCTGCCAACCTGCTCTCCCCAACTGACTTCCCTCCAGGCCTTTGCCCTGGCTGCCTCCCTCCTCCATCTCCTCCTCCCTCTTCCCAGTTACCACCACGAGCCTGAAATGGGCATCTGTTGCCCTGAGCCACCAGTGACCAGTGTCCTCCTGTTTAGCTCGGTAGCATGCTCTTGCTGTGGGGACCTCTGTCCGGGAGATCAGTGGCCTGCGCTCAGTTGCTGTGGCAGTAAGGGGCCCGGTCCTCATTGGCAACACGGAGTCCTGCTTGTTCACTTTGCTGGTGTTCTGCTCCTGCTCGAAGGCAGCTGGGGGAGCTATGTCCTTGGAAGGAAGGCCAGCTGGGGCCAAGAGCCAGAAAGCGGGGCCCACTCCCCCCCGGCACCAGCCAATGCCCAGGCAGGACCCTGCCATTTCCAGGGTGCTAAGCCAGCACACTCCCATTTCTGCTCAAAGCAGTTGAAGTTGAGTGTTTTGGGAGAAAAACAGAAAAAACAGAAATTTATAGTATGCAAAATTCTAACCATAATTACAAGCTCAAATCAAAGATCTCTGCATTCCTAAAGCTTCTCTAGTCTCAAAAGTAGAATGATCGTTTTTCTTTGAAAATCTGCTAAGTGCTCAGAACCTCACTCAGAGTATATTTCATTATCTGCCTTGGGTTAAAATTACCTATCAATGTCACAAGCCATAAATACCTTTAAGTGAGGGACCAGGACTTTCTTGTTTTTATGTCACCACATTCTAGCACACAGTGAGGGCCACTGCCTTCCATGAATTCCATGAGATTGAATTCACTCTGCACTAAAATAATTTGAAAGGCATGAGATCCTGAGTTTGATTCCTGGTACCAAAACCAACAAACAACAACAAAAAAACCTTAAGATTATCCAAGAATACCTTTCACACCTACTTTGTTCAGAATTCAGAAAACAAACAAAAGGATAAGAAAGGTTAAAAATTACAAATATAAAAGGCAAAATTATGCTTATTTCTGTATCTTGTACAACACAATGACCATGATTGATGGATGGATGGATGGATGGATTGATACTAGGTATCAAACTCAGGACCTTGAGCTTGCCAGGCAGGTGCTTCTGCCACTGATCTATCTCTCCGGATCTTGACTGTGATTTATAATGTGTATAAAATCTTATCATGCAGCTGGCAAGGTAGGAATTTGAAAATTAGGCACCCAGAGTTTGGCAAAAGAAGAAATAAGTGTGGTCCTTGTCTCCGGTCAGGCAAGAGTCCCCGAGCCGTGGGAGTGTGGGTCGCGGTTGCAAGCACAGTCTATGCACTCCGGGGCCTGCAGAGCCACCGCTGTGTGCACGATTCATGCCTGGGTGATGGCTGGACACTGATGTACATAACCAGAAGAAGCCTAAGTAATGTGCCAGCACTCGGGGATAATCGTAAATAGAACGGAGTAGTACGCAGCCACCAAGCTGCGCGACACTAATGTGTGTAACACGGAAATACATAATACATATTTAACTTACATAATGTATAATTTTAGGAGGCGTTAGAACAGCAAATGGTATTCTGTACAGCAGTGCCTGTGAGTAAACGCTGCCCCTCACCCCCCAGGCCACACACGTGGTGTTGGGGCAGTTCACGTGTAGCACATGGAAAACACATTCTCACTACTTCTCTTATCATAAAATTTTTAGTACAAAATGTAAGCATAGTTCAGTTTCTTCTGAAAACATTTTTTTTCATTTATGTATTTGGCACAGGGTCTCACTATGCAGCTCAGACTCACAGTGATCCTCCTGCTTTCAGCCTCCCAGCGCTGGGATCACAGGCATGCGTCACCACGCCTGGTCTGGGTGGCCAGCTCAGTGCGCATTTTAGAATAAAAATGGAAAAATGAAATTTCTCCTTCCATTGTCTAGAATAAACAAGTTAAATTCTGGCGGTAGATACAAACGTACACCTCATATGTACTCAGTACATTAATATAGTACATATTATGTTCTACACAGTATACAGTTTTGCTTAATACTATGAACAACATTCTCTGTCATTAACTATTCCAAAACATTTTTAAAGTACAGCTGGGCTGTGATTTATGTGAGCATCTCTTTCTTACATCTAGTTTTTTCCTCAAAGGCTCCGTGATGTAGCCCTCCCTTATAGCCATCTCTCATGCCAAGTTAAATGCCTAGAAAATTCTTAAAACTAGAAATATGTATTCAAGAGCAAAAGCTTGAAGCTGCTGGTGGATTCTGACAAATGCCCTGTTGGCTTGTTATCCCCAACAGCCCCACGCTGAGCCAGGTCCTTGGCAAAGAGCTGCTGTCTCCAGCAGACAGCCCCCCTGCGAGTGCTGTCCAAGCACTGAAGCTTCCTTCATGCTTATATAATGCAGACTGAGGCTTACAGTCACAGTGCTGAGGGGCCCTGACAACTGGCGGGCACCTGTAACACCAGCCCAGCTGAGTCCTCGTGGCATGGGCTGTGAGAGGGCCCCCGAGGAGTGCCCTGCGGCACAGAAGGAGAAGTGGAGAGGAAGTTAGGGCTGGGGTTCTCCTGGAGGGGCTTATGCCCTGGCTTTCCTGATAAGAACTTGGCTGTTCTCATTGTCAGAGGAGCTGGGATCTTGCTGTCCCTGAGAATGGCTGCGGTTCTCTTTAGGGGAGCTCTGGTCCTCACCTTGAATGTCGTTTCCCGGCTCCAGTGCAGACCCCTCAGCCTGCTGGCACTGACCCTTCATCCCGCTGGTGCACACTTCCCAGCTTCCCCCACTGCCCTTTGGCCCTTCCCAGCACAGATCCATGAAGCAGGCCTGCATGAGATATTGCCATGGGCTCCAGGTCTTCAGCTGGACTCACGCAGGACGTTACCACAGGATCCAGGCCCGCAGCCAGATTCTCTGGGTGTCAGTGTGTGGACAGATTGCCTGCACTCATTTCCTTTGACCCTTTGGGTGACTGTTATAAAATAATCCTGCCAATTATGTGCCCTGTATTTACCACCTAGCTGTACACTGAAAACACAGATTTTCAGAACTTCTTTTAGTTGTGTAATATTGAATGCTGCGCCCTCTTGGTGGACCCTTAGGTTGCTTTTAGCCTTCTGAAGTTACAGGCGTGTACTCTTAAATGACTGTGTGACCACATCACTTTGCCCACGGATGTCTGCGTGTCTGTAAATCAGTGTGTGTATGTTACATTACCAGATTACTCTGTTCAAGGATTTTAAGAAATGCATTTTTCAATGTTCTATCAAAAAAGAAAAAAATAAAGGAAAGAAGAGAGAAAAGAAACTAGTAAAAGCTGTAGCGAGTCTGGTGGTCTCTAGATGGTAAGAAATGTCATGTGTTTCCCCCAGATATGGCACTGTATTTCCTGGTTCTCCCGCATAATCTCTGCGGCCTCTTGAGCAATTTCTAAAGATTATGGGCCAGGAAGAGCATGGGAGGTACGCAGCCACAGGAAGCAGGGCCTCCGGCCGGCCGCATCAGCTGCCTCGCCTCGGGCCGCAGAGCTCCAACCCGGAAGAGGAAAAGCCTCGCGCAGGAGGAGGCGGTCAGGCCTGAGGTGGTGGGCTGTCCTGCCCTCCGCAAATGCAAGCTGAGGGTGGATAGCTTGTGGACCGAGAGCTAACTTTCCAGGGATGAGATCACCTACAAGGGAAAGGACCCAAATCTCAAAGCCTCATTTACATGCGGTAAGAAGGTGACCATACCTGCAAAAGCTCCGTTTGGGTTGGTCTGAAACCGGGGCCTCCCCCGCTGCTCCCCGAAAGGAGCCCTTTTCTAGCAACGCTAAGCAGCTTTCCTGTCCCGCAGCATGACAGAGGCGGGGTGGCTTTTCTGGGGCTGGGCTTCTGCCCTGGATTTCTTGCCTTTCTCTGTACAGAATCTTCCAGCTTCATTCACCTCGTAGAACAGGCAGAGACCTGGAAACAAACCTGCGCTCAGCGTTGGCCCTTGGCTGCGCAGCTCTGTCTGAGCCAAGGCTTGGGAGTAGGACGGCAAAGTGTGACGTTAGCTGCGCCTGCCAGGCAGCATGGTCACGGGAGAGCGGTCAGGCACGTCCGCGCCCCTTCTCTCGCGCTCATTCCTCCCTTCCATTCACTCATTATGGTTTCTGCTCTTTTCTCTCTGCTTAGAACATAGATGCCCAGGAAGTTGGAGGAGGATAACGATTTCAGGACCTGATAGTAAAATATTCCAGCGTGTACATATATTAACTTTGGAGTTGATATGTAAATGACTTGTAAATTAATATAGCACAGAGATAACTAAATCCGTGCGCTTAGCTAAAAGCTTGAAAACCTAGGAGCACGAGAGAGGCTGCGGCGTAGAAGGACCTGCCGGACGCTGGCCTTGGATGTGAACCAGGACAGCCATCGTGGAAATCAGGGCGCAGGGTCCTCAGAGCGCTGAAATTAGAAAGTCCACGCGACCCCGATGCCCACCCGTCAGGCCTCTGTCTGGAAGGACGTAAGACATCGCCCTACAGTGACACACACGCATTGGTGTTTCGAGCAGCACAGTGCATAATAGCTGAATCTTGAGAGCAGCCTGCATGCTAGTCAACAAAGGGCCGGATGAACAGAATGCAATGTATATTACCACAAATCCTTCCTTCTGGCTTAGAGAAGGACAAACTTGGGACATTTGTAGGAAAAATGGATGCACCTGGAAAATATAAGGTAGAGCAAAATAAACAGGACACACGGGCTTAAATACTGTAAAGCATCACTCACTTGGGTGATACTTTACAGGCAAAGTGCAGAGATCAATAAAGGATGGACAGAAGGGAAGAGGGAGATGGAGCTCTTGCAAATGGGAAGGATGGAAGAGACCAAGAGCAAGGGGTGGGGGAAGTGTCTTAGGACTTTTCTCGCTGCTGTGACAAAATGTCCAACACCCAAAGTTAAAGGGAGAGGTTTATTGAGCTCACAGTGTGTAGAGGCTTCAGTCCACAATCAGCTGGCTCTAAGACAGGGTGGTGTGGCTGAGGGCAGCAGTTCATGGTAGAGGAACAACCAAGACAAGACTCTTTCTGTCCCTTATGTTGTGTGCAGGCCACCCACCCTGCACATGTGTAGCACTCTTGATCCCAGCATCGGACCACAAATCAGTCACCAACTCTAGACCCAGTCACCTCTGAAAAGCCTGCCCCTCATGACTGCGTGAGGCTTTGAGAGGACATCTAGACACCGACCCTAAGAGGAACCAAGCAGCATAAGGGTATGCCACGTGCGGATACCTAATAACCTCAGTGCATGTAAACATGACACGCCATACACACAAGCTGAGACTAATTCTGTCAAGCAGAATGAAAATGAGGAAAGGGGAAGCAGAGGAGGAGGGAGGAAGGGGTAGGGACGGGAAGAGGACTTCTGAAACAGGAAGCAAACTACTACGCACACCTGCCTCCTGCCAAGATGACTGCAAGCTGCATGTATGACGAGCACGAACAGCACGAATGAAAAAAGAGAAAAAAACTCGGAGCATCACAAATAAACTAACATTCCTTTAAGCCATCATCTACAAACCATCCCGCAGCAGGCAGTGTACCCCCTCGCCAGCTGGTTAGTCGCCCAGGTAACGGTTCCTGTTACAGTGCCTGTAACTGCTGTCTCTTAGCAATGGCGGCACCTGGGAAGCTCAGCTGCTTGATGCAATGTGTGCTGTAAGAGCCTAGGACAGTCACGTGCTCTGCCTCTGTCCTTCCTCCAACTCCGCGGAGACCTCCCTCCTGGGCCCGAGGGGCCTGATACTTTAGGAACGATCCCCATCAGTGCCAGGCAGCATAAGAGAAATCTGCCTCCAAATCCTGGGTGTCATTTCAGTGTGTCTGCTGGCTGCTAAGGTCCCTCTTCCACCTTCTCCAGATAAGAATGTCCAGTGCGTCCTTCCAGTTCTTCTTTTAAGTCTTCGTGTACGGACACGAGCACATGTGTGTTGTTGTATGTAATGATGTATCACACTGCCGTTTTCTTCTTCAGTGTTTTCTCAGACCCACCCAGTTGCATTGTGCATGTGTCCCCCTGAAGCTCACGGGAGGTCTTGTTTGCCTCTGAGCTACCAGAACCCACCCCAGAGCGCTCCGCTCATAGCTGCCCCCAGGGACGGCTGGCTCAGCCCTCTGAGCTGCCATGCACTATGCCACAGTGTGAACACAGTTCCTTGCTTCTCGGATGAGGACAGCCTGTCACCGCCCATGATCACAGTGGCACAGTGGGAACACCTGAGGCAGGGCTCCTGTGTCCATGAACGGTGCGTCTCCAGGACAAGCAGCGGGTAGGTAGATAATGTGTCTGAGTTTGCTCTGTGCTGCGGAGACAGGATATCCAAGGAGAAACTTGGTTTCTTAGCGAGCTGAAGACCACGCAGTCCGGGGCGGAGGCTGTGTGTCTCAGAAGCCTTCTTGCCTGATTACCCCACAGAGCAGAGGAGGGCAGCAAGCCCACAGCGCGCACAGCCTGACGTCCTTCTCTAATCTCATGAGCCCACGCGTGGTGGCAGGGCGTGCAGGCTCTCATCCATTCTCCAAGGTCCTCGCTCTTCACACTGTTGTACTGAGGACCAAGCTCCCAACACGGGTTTCTGAGGGAGACATTAAAACAGCAGCCTACTGCCAAGGCCTGCTTTGCAGCACGGTGGGCTGTACCACCGAGGAAGCACTTGGGGCTGCTGGGTCTCGTTTGCCTCTGTGTTACTAGAACCCAACCCGGAGATGTCAGCTAATAATTGCCTCCAGGACAGCCCTGGTCCCGCTTTCCTTCTCCCCTTCCTCCTCACACAGCTGGTTCCCTGGCCTGCCCTCTGGACGGCAGACGGCCCAAGGCTAGCGCCAGCTCTCTTGAGTTTCTCTGAGTCCTCTCCTACCTCAGAAGCTCCCATCCGTCCCTGTGCCTGAGGATCAGTTGGAAGCTTTTGGGAACTGCCAGTGCGGAGGACCACTCCCCAGAGGTCTGTGGGGCCCCTGAGGAAGGGCGTTACTCTTCTAGACCTCCTGACATCCCAGTGTGGGGTTGACTCCTCACTGCCCAAGGCCGTGGTTCTCCAGGGCGGCTGCCACCAGCCACATGTCAGCACAGACCACTCTGCCTCACCTCCAGCCCAGCTTCTTCCCACAGACACCAGCTGTCTCACTGGAGGTCCTCTGTGGTGTCTCCGCATCACCCCAGGCCTGATGCGCAGCTACCTCACCAGTAAGTTTTTCACCAGTGCCCTTTTGATGCCTCCTTGGTGATTTTTGCTGTTAGAAACGATACTCCTATAAAGAGCCATGGAGACATGATTTTCCACCCGGGCAGCTAGAGCTGGTGTATGACATGCAGACTGTTGGGTGGAAGGCTGACTTCTCAGCTCTGATAGGTGCTATCAACTTGCCTTCCAGGAGCTGGACTAAGGAAACACTCTGCAACAACTCAGATTTCCCTGATGCTTGAGCGATGGACCGTGTTCACCAAACTCAAGACACTGCATTTCTGACAGCTGATATGATTGCATTGGTATGGTTTTAATTTACATTTTTCTTTTTATGAAGAAAATGAGGTGTCTTGTCCTATGTTGATGCCACTTGGCTTTCCTTTCTTGTGAGATGTCAGCTGACAACATTCGTGGCTTTTGCTTACACCCTGAGGACCTCTGTTGTGTTACAAGGCGATAGTAGTATGTTTTCCCAGGTGTCATTTGACTTCCGATTTGATTATGATGGGTAACTGTCTGAATGTGTCCTCCAAAAATCGTGTGCTGGAAATTCGCCCACAATGCTGGGAGGTGGACACTAATCTGAGGGGACTGACAGGGACAGTGAATGACCTGTGGCGTCTCTCTCTCCCCTTCTCTGGCCTTCCCAGCCACGCACTGCCTTCCACAGGGCTATGCTGCCCAAGCTCCTAGCTAGATGTCCCTGCATTTCACAGCCACCCACAACCAAGAGCATGTGTTTGTGCTTGTTGTAAATCACCAGGCTGTGGTGCTCTGCGATAGCGACAAAACCAGCTAAGACACAATATTTCTGATCATGCTTAATTTGTTTTTGTTTGTTTTATAGTGAGGTGAAGTATTTTAAGGTTTTTTATTTCCTTTTATGGCATGTGGGTTTTGAATCATAGTCCAAAGTCTTTCATATGCCTCACACAAAGTATCTCCCCGTTTCCTTCCAGCTGGCTTTGGTCAGTACTTGGTCCAGGGATGTGCACCAAGTACACACTCAAAGTGTGAAGCGTGAAGCCTGCTCTTCAATACGCGTTCACACCGGAAGGCTGGGGTCATTTCTAGGGGCCCACAGGGAGTGACTTGCGTTCCCACTCCATCTGAGAAGGCTCCCTCATCAGAAACTAAATGTTCAGAGTTGGATCTGCTTTGGATGTTTGAGTCTTTTCCAATGGATTTTCTGTTTATTTACAAACAAGTATCACCCTGTAGGGATTTATGTATTATTTTGCTATTTGGTAGTAATAGTAGATTCTCCACATTTCATCTCATCTTCCCAAATAAACCTTTGGATTAATTGGCCTCAAACCAAACACATATAATGGAAACTACTAGTCACAAGTGGCTTGGGCCTCCATGCATGTTAGGACCCATCCCCAGGACACGGAGCGCTTCCTGTGCTCCGCCCTACCTCACCCCGCCTCCGAGGCCTCCTGTCGTGGGCTTGGGTGGTCCTTCCTCCTGTACCCTCAGTGGTCTCCTTCCCGTTGTCTGCCAGTCTCATGTGGGATCCATGTATCTGTACAAGCACTTTCTACAGGACTGCGCTGGCACTCATCCTTGTGGCCCCCAGACTCTGCCTTCCCTGTGTCCTGTGCACATTCCCACTCTGGTCACCTGAGACCACCTTGGTGGAGGCAGGTGGGTTTCTTGTCTGGACGGCACGTAGCACCCCGGCGCCCCTCTCCACACAGTGGCCAGGCTGGCTTCTGTCCACTGGGTGTTCCTGCACCAGACCTGCGGCGGGTGACAGGGCATGGGCGTCTCTGGTGCCCAGTTCTGGACGCCCCAGGCACAGATCCAGCTGGGGCCAGCACCTGCAGTGGGAATGTGGGTGGGGTGCACAGGGGTCAGGGGCTGGAGGGGAACAGCAGCACCCTCCTGAGCTCGCTGCCTCTGCCCAAGGACGGAAATCTCCTCAGAGAGCAGGACTGTCACCCACAGCAAAGCAAACACCCGCACCCGCACCCCCTCAGGCTCATGCTTGCAGCTCCAGGCCTGGGCTTCTTCAGCTTTCCCTCCCCACCTTTACCTCCAGCTCAGTTTCTTCTACAAAGCTCAGAACAAAGTCTGATTCCCAAACTTGTCAACAGTCTTTGGTTTTTGCTTTCTAAAACTTTTTCAATTACTTTTATTGGCACACTGTAGATGCACATAATGATCAGTCACCACAGGCAGCTTGTGCCTGCACGTGATTTATCTTGCTGCCCTCCCGCCCCTTCTTCACCCTCTCCACCCCTCTTTATTTACACAGCTTTGTTCCCTTCTTCCTTCCATTCCTCTGTTGCCCCATCCCTTCCTCCCTCGCCCTCCACTCCCTGTTCACTCTTGTTTTTCCCCTCCCCAGTGGACTCCACACTTGTCTGCCAACCACAAAATGTTCAACACATGGGTGTTTGACAGACATATGTGCTAAATGTACTGGCAAACGCCTTCCCTGTCTATAGGTCCTGTGCACATGCCCACTCTAGAGTGGAATCACATCCTTCTGCCTGCTACTCGGCTACTCTTCGCTGCTGAGTTGCTGTCACATGCTTGTGTTTCCACCCAAGCTGCAAGTTTCCTTCCAAAGCCCAAGAGCCATCATAAATCTGTTCCAAGCATTTGTTCGTGTGTGCAAAACATATAGCCTTACTTTCGAATAATGAAACACATACTGGGTGCTACAGGGATCCCCAAAATTTGCAGGGCTTGCATTCCCAGAATGCTCCTGATTGTGAAAAGCTGTGTTTCAAATAGAATCAGAAAAGTGCCTATAAACACCTACTTTTAGAGTTTAAACCCTAAATAGCCTATGTCTTCCTCAGTTACACAATGTAATTTTTAAAAATGCTGTTTAATGAAGCCTTAAGAGATGCAGGGCACTTTGGTGGCCTCTTGGGGATCTTAGAGATGTGAGAACAAAACCAAGCATACCCGAGACAGTTGCCTGTGGCATAACCACCTGCTACCGAGCGAGAATTCTAGTGCTGCTGCCTCAGGAAGCAGCCAATCACCAGCAAGGAGAACTGAAAAGTGCTCTGGGATTGGCTACTTGCAAACCTCCCACCAAAAGAACAAAACAATTATGGGGGATATTTGCAGTTTCCAAGAAATTCTTGGGGTTAATGCAACCAATTATAGTTTGGGTCTAGGTTAAAAAAAAAACCCAGAAGACTGAACTGTGAACTCTAAGCCACAGCTTCACAGAGCATACTACACAGAAAACTCTAATATTACCTGTAACCCAGCAGCCCAACTCCAAGCCCCTTCGAGGCTGCCACGGCCAGTGCCATGCTGGGCAGGCAACTTAGCCCTTCTCGCCTTCGTTTCCCCCTCTGTGAGGTGGTAGACACGTGCTCCGGTTCATTAGGTTGTCAAGAGAGTTGGCTGTGGTACTGTAATCACAGTATCATAATTCCTGGAATAATAAGCATGGTAAGAAGTACTACTGCCAGGCGTGGTGGCAGGCTGGACAGAC